>AJFK01000053.1:0-68475 GCA_000467715.1 Hysterium pulicare CBS 123377
ACCGCACTGCGGCCTGCCGCCTTGGAATTCTCGAAGCGCCGCGACGGTTTCAGATGTCGAGATACGATAGGCTACCGTGTTGTTGGGTTGCTGCGCCGCAACCTTACATTTCGAGGCCTCGACTATGCTTCTGTGAGTTCCATCATCCGTCCTTCATTCAAGCTTCTACACTAAACGCAAAAGCGACAACCTGGCGGCGCAGCTATGCATTCAATTCTGGTCTCCATCTTGTTCAGCTTCTTACCGGGACCTGTGCGCCAGTAGTTCGTAAACCTGACAAACGTTGAAATGGTAGCATTGCCGAGGACCGGTTCTGATCAATCACATGGACTTGATAGCTACGGCCTTCGATCCACTTTCTGGTATCGATGTTCCCCTGACGAAGGTTGTACCGTATGACTTCAAAGGGTTTGCTACATTTCCAGCTCGACATGGCCTCGAGTTGGGCTCATTGCTAAGCCCAACGGGTTCCCTTGACTCCATTGCGACTTCAATCCAGTCCTGGTTATACTTTGGGCTTCTTGCTGAGTTCTTTGAGCAACCGATGGACCTGGCCTACTTTACTCGTAAAGATTGTGGCATGCAGAAATTGCTAAGTTCCCTGCCGCTGAACCGTCTTATGGCAGCTCCATTATCCAGGATCCCAGAAAAGTTATCTTTACTTCAAGAGGCAAATCAAGCACTAAGAGAAGTCGAACAGAGCTCCTTATATCGGGACTTGATCTCACCAGTTGTGGAAATCGGACTTTCGATTCGGATACTTCTCCACGTTCTAGGAGAATTTATTGGTCATCCCTTTGCCGATTGGTCTCTCCATCCGTTATTAAGCAAACGCTTGTTGGAGCGAGGCTGGTGCCGATCACAGATCAGTGAAGTCAACCGGCTAAACAACAACGTTGTAGCATACTACCTCTCGCATCTTAACCGCCAGAATCCGAACAAACTTGACCATAGTTCTTGTCTCGACACCCATTGCACAGCGAGAAATGTATCAGGGGCACTACAAACTCGTCATAATCATGCTACCGGCGGAGACGACTGCCCCCTTATATCAGTGGACACAGCAAATGTCAGGAGAATAATAGAACGAGGAGACATCCCACTTGTGTCTATTGACCACCCAGCCAACGGAATTTTGCAGCTACGAGTTCGTTCTGCGAAAGTCACGGATCGCTATATCGCTTTCTCTCACGTATGGTCTGATGGACTTGGGAATCCATCCTCGAATGCATTACCACGATGCCAGTTGGAGCGTTTGGCTTCCTATATCTACAACCTACCCCATCCTTCTAGCAGACCTTTGCACGGGGACTTGCGAAGTGTAATCAGCTATGGCCCGATTTCGGTAGACTTTTCGAGAACAAGTTTCGTCTTACGCAAGAGATCTAGATCAATACATTTCTGGATGGATACATTATGCATTCCGGTGGGAGACGACGACGAGAGTAAGGACCTCAAAAACCGAGCAATCAACCAGATGGCCTTCATATATGGCAGGGCTTCTCAAGTGCTCGTCCTAGATTCCTCACTTCAACTTCTCAACATTGAAGGACTTCAAAAAAGCGAACTGCTTGCTCACTTGAACTTCTCCGGATGGAACAGCCGATGTTGGACTTACCAGGAGGGCTCGCTCACTAGCTACTGCTATTTTCAGTGCGCAGACGGCGCCGTCAATCCACTCGATTGCTTCCCCACGAAACTAGGACTAGAAGAAAGTACTTATGACGTTATGGGAAAAACAAGACTCCTCACACTATGGCAGACGATTAACCAGTCCTTCAAAATTTTCACTTATCAAGACTTTTTGCGATATATGTTCCGCTCCCAGACCAAGAAACTCTCGAAGCCTTGTCAAGATCTAATTGCCCAAATGATCTATCAATCCATGCGTTCACTGTTTATAAGATCTATGCATATTTCTGGATACCAGGAGTCGTCTTTGCTATTTGCCGAAGATATCAGAAGCGACAGCAAGTGGTGGATCCAACACTTAGTAACCGCATGGAATGCCTTAGCTAAAAGGTCGACAACTAAGAGCGAGGATGTGCCCGCCATAATCGCAAACTTGCTAGGCTTTCACTCTTATCAGATAATGGCACTTCCCCAAGATCAGAGACTGAAAAGAATGCTCTGGAGCGGCGATACGCTACCAGTGTCGATTTTTTACAATCCCGGCCCTCGGATGAGTCCTGGGACAAATCACCGGAGCAGATGGGTACCCACATCAATTGGTCCAATGCCGCTGGATGAACTACCGCTTATGTATTTCGATGTCACGAAAAACCTGACTTTAGACAGCCGGAAGATGTCACGTACGTCGGTGCCTGATGTCATCATTCTCGATCAATCCATACCCTTAGATGCGGAAGAGTTCATACTTCGGTCAGAGGACGATGAATGCTGGATGATGAAGTGTTTGAGAACATCAAATGATGAACTAAAAGTTGATTACTATCCGGCCACATGTTTAGTATTTCACCGCAAAAGGCGACGCGGGGCCTGCCTTCGTGTCATGAAAAATGAAGCACGAGAGGTCATCAGTCTAACTGGAGTCTACGATTGTCCATTCGTCGCAAAACTAACTCATTTGTGCCTCACTGATAGAACGCCCGTCTACAACTGTACCTGGCTTACGAAAGAAGAATCCTGGACAATCACCCTTCTTAATGGTACGTCACTCTTGGATCCAAGGCAGCTAGCTACTTCTCTCTCCACAGGCCCCGTAAGACTAACTTTGATACATTCCAGACATGACAAGCCAGAGTGAACCGACCCCTCGCATCTCCAGAGCCAACACAAAAACCATTTTGGGACCCCGAGAAAACATCTCTTGGGCATTCAAAGTCGTTGGGATTCTTGCACCCCTTATACCTCTGCTTATCATCCCAACCGTCATTCGAATATACATCGCCGTACAACTCGGTTGGCAGGATCTTCCCGTGCTCGGTCGCGCATCGTTCATCACTTTCGCCATCCAACGAATCCCTAGTCCACTGATATTTATACCCCTAACGCAAATCCTATTCATCATTGATCGCCGCAACCTGCAGGCTTTAACCACCACCGCAGTGGCGTACGTTGTATTAGATTGTCTCTGGATCATTTACTGTATAGCGATGATGCCTATTCTCATCCAGCAGTGGATGAAGTATCGATTCGAGGCTCAGCTGGCAGTTTGGAATGAACATCCCATGGCAGGGAAGGATATCGAGAGCTTTTGGATAGGACTTAGACCGAAATTACCAAGGTGGATTGTGAAACGGATCGAGACAGTCGCAGGATACAGAGGTCGGGATCACGTTTGAACTAAACTATCATTCATTTTGATCAAGGCCAGGATCTTTCTTTTCCGTGGCTTGCACAGTCCTCTGGAGTCAAGGGCAACATCGAGAAGCGAGCTTTCTGGCTCGTCAAACCGCAGGGGACAATTGCACAAACAGCAACTTTTGAATTGATGGTTATACAAATGAAATATTTTGACTCAGTAAAATCACGCTAGCTAATGACGGGTACTATAGCTTGAAAACCGCATGAGTGAAATACGCGATGAGAAATTCTCTTCAATCACAAAAACAAACTGAAATAAATCCGGATATGAAGCTAGAAAACTCAATCAAACAACGTAACTTGGGATCCAAGTATTCAACCCCGCGAGTCTGCTCCTAACCTAATGTTGGTATGGCTGGTGCGGGTAGGGTTGTTGTTGATATGCCATATGCTCTTGCTTCGAGGGCTGATGTGCGACCAGATTCGCCGACTCCCGATATTCGGCCTCCTTATCCTGCTGTGTCAAGTCACATGGAGTGCAACAACACGCACAAAGACAATCGGTACAGCCATTCCCCTTGAGGTGGTACTTGGCACGCATATCACTACGCTGGATCCAGTTGAGGATCCATGGGACGCCGAGACAAGCTAGTGCGGTGTAGGCACAACACTACATGCTTGATGTCAGTCCTGACCCAGGCGGGTGGGCTCATGTCAAATTATGTAGAACGTACGGAGCCGTTGGTGGAAGAATAGCCTTGCATGTTTCCATTGTTCTTGATTCGGTGGTGGGCGCGGCCGTAGGTGATGCATGGGCAGCACCAGGATAGCAAGCCTTTGGTTGATGATAAGCTACGGTTATATCATGGAATCGAGTATTTAGACTCACAGGTGTTGAACGGGGAGCAGCAGTCGGCTCCGCTGTTTTGCCATTCTTGTTCAGCCATTCTGGAAAATATAATATAAGATCAACAGGAAACAAAGATGATTTCGATGTATGAAGTCAAATAACTTTTGGTATCGCAAGATTGCTCGGAAGGCAACAACGAAAGAGATATGGAAAATTGACGGCGTGTATGTATTCAGCTCTCGGAGGAGCACACATCCCACCTTTAAGAACCGGAAGCAATGGCCCATGGCCCCAATTAACGCCATGGCTAGCGAGGCTGACACACAAAGTATCTGTGCTTGGGGCCGGAAATGGATGTCTCCCAAGGTTTAGAGAACGGTAGCCTATCTGCGATGTGTGAGTTCCCCGCCGAGGAAGTATTCTGCGACGTGGAACAGCTCCTTTGCGCTAAGTGATGGAGGCACAGCCCGCGTCTATCATGGAACTACATGATGCTGTCAGCGACTTTACGGTAGCACTTTCCTTTATTGATTGGCTCTATCAGCAGCTTAGAGAGTTGGCCATTGAAAGCACCGATGAAGATTGGCAGCTGAAGGAGCGGACGATTATGTGTGAAGGCCTGATCGAATGGGTACTTCAGCTGGCTGTCTTTTTTGGGATTGGCCTGGCTTTGGGGGCTGGATTTTTTAACCTTTTTATAATTGAGATCACTCAGCCTCGGGACGCTAAGCTTATTGCGATTGAGCTGCATGTTGAACTGTATCAGACCCCGGCAGACTTCATTGGATATTCGCTTATACACGCTGTAGAATCCCCCTGCTGTGTGATGGGGCCGAGTCAAGAAATGGAAGCGGAAGCTAGGAGCAATCCGTGGATATATACATCCTCAGCATCCAGAGGATCGTAGATTGCGAAGGACCGGAGGCTCCTGCGAATAATCTGACGGTAAACGAAAATGCTGATGAGATCACCTTTCGCCCTCGATGGTATTGCGCCGGTCAGATGGTAAAACATTATTGCAGAATGATACTGCAGTACTAACGGTCAGACATGTACCGCCGAATCTAAATTTAGAGCCGGTGGCTGACTAACTGGTGACTCCACTATCGCGCCAAGAGATATTCTATGCTTCACACCCTTCTATTCTTCGACACCGACATCCCTCTACACGATGCTCTCCTTTCTGTCACTCGCTTTCTGCTTGTGGCCTCTCGCTATAGCCTCGTATCTCGGTCCAACTTCCGACAACCCCGCGGACTACGACTGGAGTATCACCCCCGAGCCTACGGCGGATGACTATACACAACATGGGCTCCCGCTCCCAGCTCTCGCAGAGTCGATCACGGAAGTAGAGAAACAGAAGAGCTGTGTTGTGAAGCTCGAATGCCTGGGATGTCCGTTCCGAGTCCGCAAGCTCGGAATCGTTCAAGAGGAGTGGCAAGAGCCTCCCCAAGAGAATTCTTTGGTCAGCCTAGCTATTCATGCAATTCTTGAGTATATGTGACTAAATAATCGCCAATTTATAGCTTCTTAACTTCACGATCGATGAGACCGAGCCTGTCCTTCTCCTCAATGGCAAACCTATCTCGCCACTTGCTCCGGTGCCCGTTTACATCTCAGCCTTCCAAACACCGGCCAATCTCTCCGCTGCAATAATGCAGAACATTACAAAGATGAAAATGCTGGATGAGTCTTGGGTCCTTGGTACAAAGTACGGGAGATTCGAGATTGCTTACGAACATACCCGACTTTTGACCGATGATGTCAGAGATGAGTTGCTCCAATTCGACGTCACTGGAGTAGACATTCGTTCTGGCTCCAACCCGGGAAGCGCTGAACTGAGTCAGCCTGACCAGAAAATGGTGCAGGTACTCCTGCGCCGGACAAAAGAGGATGGCCAGCGCGTCTTGACGATCAAGAACATTGAATTGATCTATCGAAAAGACCGCCAACTTCCTATTAAGACGCCCTGCGGTAAAGATGCCTCGTTCAAGACCGTGATGAAACCAACAGAATGGGATTACTATGGCCACTTGGGCACTTGGCAGCGTACTTGGAATGTTGGTCTAGAGGCCGCCCTCGACGGTATTGGCCGCAAGATAGGTTTTGTATCTTGTGCTTATCTCCTTATCTATTTGTACGCAAGCCGAAGGAAGCTACAAGCTCAGAGTGAAGCGCAGGATACGGAGGCAGGGCTGTTGGAATCTGGAGAGACCGAAGAGGACCTCGAAGCGACGGAAGTCAATGAAGGTACTGTTTCAGATGGCGCCGACCGCATGATGCTCAGCACAAAGGAGAAAACAGAACATCTCTATTCAACTAACATTTGAGTTTGGAGAAAGACCCAATGAATCTAGATCAAGGCCGTTTGCACAAGACCGTTCCGAACTAATATATACATATATGTTTAGCCCTCATATCTTTTGTTTGCTCCGCGTAGTGCCCGTATGGATGTAGTAGACATACTGGGCTCCCTGAGAGCCTTTGGTAACTTTGAGAGATGCCGTTCATCTCTATTACGCTTTCAGAAATGAGTGGTTCAGAGCATCTCCCCAATTCTGTCCTCAGCCCTTCCTCAGCCCTTTTTCATGTATGCTACAGCATTTGTACTTGTTCTCATACATGTATAATAACGCTCGCTCGGTAACTGACTTTTTTTTTGACTCGAATTTCAGCTGGCTGCCTGATAGTATTCTCGGATCGCGTAGGTAATTTCCCCTCACCCTTGCCAAGCTCAACATACGAGCTGAAATGCACTACGTTTATTAATCAACGCTAAGGATCCGCTCGACAGCCTCCTTGCTCAACGCCAACGAGAATTCTCTCCACCATGCCCATTATCGTCGAACCGTACAACCCAGAATGGCCGCAACAATTTTCCAAAGTCAAGGACGAGTTAGAAACTTTTCTTAAAGGTGTCGACATCATCTCCATCGAACATGTTGGCAGCACTTCCGTGCCGGGTCTTGCAGCGAAGCCCATCCTTGACATCGACATAATAGCCACGCAAGAGAATCTACAGTCTGCGATCGATGCCTTAGTAGAAGGAGAATTCTTGTACTTGGGGGAACTTGGGATCGTGGATCGTCATGTGCTAAGATCTCCACTTCAGGAACCACCCCGGAATATCTACATCTGTATCGAGGGGTGCGCTTCGCTACGCAACCATCTATGTGTTCGCGACCTGCTTCGCTCAAACCATGCTCTGCGCGATGAGTATGGCAAACTCAAACTGGAGCTCGCGGAACAGGGACTCGAGATCCATGCTTATACCAAAGCGAAATCTATCATGGTTGAGAAGATGCTGGTGATGTCCAGTGCGCTGACTCGAGAAGAAATCGAGGCTATTAGAAAGGCGAATTCGATGGAGGAGCGTCTGGGTCCTATCAAAACGGAACGCTTGATGTTAAGAGAATTCGTTATGGGCGATGTGAAAGGGTTGTATGAGTTAGAATCGAAGCCTGAAGTGGTGAGATACCAGACCTGGCCGCCGAGAACGATGAAGGAAGCCCAGAATGTAGCGGCTGAGATCGTTCGAAACGCGGGGAAAATCCCCCGGTCACATGTCGAACTTGCCGTTTTGCACCAAGGCATCTTTATTGGCCGCGTTGGCGCGAGCGTGAAACGGACAAAAGACGATGGCGAGGTTTTGGAGAAGCCACATGCTGACCTCTGGTTTTCCTTCTTGCCTGAGATGCAAGGGAAGGGGTTTGCGACGGAGGCAACGGCTGCGTTCATACCTCTGCTAGGATCGCCGATGCAGCTAGAGATTGAATGCGATCCGAGAAATGTGGGAAGTTGGAAGCTGGCTGAGAGGCTCGGGTTCCGAAAGGTTTCTTTGACGGAGAAGGTGTATGAGTGTAAGGGGGAGTGGGTGGATTCTTTGGTCTATCAGAAAGAACAGTAGAAGTAGATGGTTAATCTCTTTCTTTGCTAAGCCCGAGCACATTTGGATTTCCAGTGGTTCCTAATAGTCTAATTTAGGATTCGCAACAACGTACCGTTCCTCCGCTGTCACATGTCTTACGATCTTGAATCTGTCTCAGTCGGTGTCTTGAAATGTGGCTCTGCACAGATGTTATGTCTCAAACAATGATAGGATCTTTCTCTGTGACGAATACTATATATGCACACAATACCAACCACAACCGCAACCCTTTCGTCCAAGCACTAATACATACTACCTTCTATCATTACCGAAAATATACAAGTATGTACCACGAATATCCAAGCCGTTGGAACTGCATGTATCCCGCCATCATTTTCTTCCATCCACCCTTCATAAATCTCCCAGCAAGGATCTATCGCAATACCAAAATGGTGCATTATATCTCGCTGTCCTATCTTCGTTGGCTCCTATCACCTTTTTACGGTGATTCTCATGGTAAGCCAACGCCAGGTCCCCAATTTCGACTCTATGGCAACCTTGAAGAGCTAACATTAGACAAGATGAAGGCTCTCCAACCGGAAGTGCGAGTGGTTTGGAATCACATCCAACACAGCAACTCCATCATCGCATGGTACAAATTCGACACTGACTCGTTCCGCGCTGTCGACCCGGATATGTACGAGGTCCTACACGATCCATCTCTTCTGATTCGACAGGGAACTTTCTGGAAGAAGTTCGCAAAGCAGATAGTTGTATATTCCTGGCTTTGCGTGACCGAGAGTGTCCGTACTGGACAGCGAGCTTTACTATCCAAAATCCAAGACCTCCTCTATCCAGAGTTGACAGATAATTGGTCTCGCTGGCCGCATTTTGGCGAACAGCTTCGAACTAGACGAGCTACGACACATGGCTGCGCATGCTTATCGAGTTTCCGGAGAAAACGAGTTGCAGCGGTTTGATAGCAAGGAGTTCTGGAAAGGGATTTCGGAGATAGAACCAATGCTGCGTGCCGACCTGACTGATCTCGACGAGTGCATTGGAAGGACCATATGGGCACTGGAAGGAAATGACCCAGGAGGCATTAATCAACCAAGTTCGTCCTCTGCGGTTGTGCCAGTGGGGACACGAGACGAGTCCGAAATCGATCTCGAGGCAGAGACGGTTCTTCCAGTGAGGCTGCGTCTAGGTCCCCGCTTCTACCAATATTTGACTGGGAGATTCGGGCGGCTTTAGACTTAGATCTCGTGGGAGGCAGGAGCATATAATTTCTCAATATTTCTAGGTGAGCTGGTCTCATGCATTTCGTATTTGCTGGAATGGATGGAACCAGTTAACGATTGAAGCCAAGTTTGACAAAGTTTAATGTAGGAAGAAATATGAATCGCATGTATGGTACGGTCTTTCGGTTTTTGGGTTCTGGACGTCGCTATCCAATCCGTATGGGGGAAACCGCGAGTCAGCATAGGTCTGAGAATGAAGGAGCAAGAACGTGACAACTTCATGAACATTTGGAATAAAAAAGAAAGTGAAGAGGGGCTCGGGGAGGTGAAATAAATTAAGTGGCACGAAAACCGTTCGTATCTGTCGCCAAGACGCAAGGGTTGACCTGTTTTATTGATTGAGCAGAATCCTTCACGATCCTCCAGAGCACCCTCACGTTGCCCCAAGGACCCTCGAACCTGTATAAAGGTGACCAGAGAATCCCAATCATCAGCATTCATGATAACTTCTAACTCCTACCAATTATCAACTGGCAACGACTACCATCAATATGAACGTCCGAAACATCCTTGTCGCTGCTTTCGGCATGACGGTATCGTTCGTGAATTCGGCTCCGACTGCGGTTGGCTTCTCTGCGCAATGCATGGATATTGCTCTCGACGGTGCGTGGCTCAAGGGGAATTGCTTGACAGGCGCCGATTCGACAACAAGAATCCCGAGTAGCGTGTGGTTGGGAGGCAAAGTAACGAACCAAGAGGCCACTCTCGGGGTATGAGATATATGCTTATATTTAGTAATCACAATTAGAACAGACTGCTAATACGTGATATAGTGGAAAGAAGATGGTGCCTACCAGCGCAGCTGCTCAAGCTGCCATCTCATTCAAGGCGGGGCAGCCCTGAACTGCATATGCAACCACAGCATGAACAAACAAGAGAACACCACTCTGAATCTCGGTATTCACCTCCGTCAAGCTCAACCCTGAATTCGTGAGATGGCTGTGAAACGCTAACCCATTCAATAGAAGAGCATATCGCCAACTACAACGGACATCTCCTGTCGGACCTCACTGGTCCTCCCATCGTGCCGACAACCCACAGCTCTACACCAATTCCCTCCAATCCCAGCTTCAGCCTCCACTTCGGATGTGAACCAGGTTTTACTTACGGGAACAATTGTCCCGTTGACTGCTTCTCATTCCGCATTACGCAAACTATTGTGTACAATTTCACAGGCATTCAGCTTCTGGATCCAAACCAAGGATGGAATTTCACTGCCTACGCTGATCCAGATTGCAAGGGGGCGCCTCTGGCTACGGTTTCGCCGGCAGATGGGACGACATGCCAGAGTTGGGGAAGCAATGCTGAGGGGCTTAAGGTAACGCCTTTGTGGAACTGGGACTAGGTAGTTATCTCAGACGCCAGTGCTGAAGGGTGAAAGGAGTCGATACTCGGGAAAAGTAGAAAGAATATATGGTAGTAAGCGATTTGATTACACCGAGTGCGTGATTGACTCGTGCTTTGTTGAGGTATATTCAGATACCTACGAGAGGTCGTTCACCTGCGCAGTAACTCCGAAGATAGGCCGCCGAGCACGCCTTCCGATTTCACCTCAATTCTTTCCCACATTCACGGTGACTCGACAGCAGCCCTTGGACCTCTAACCACCTGCACTAGCCATCATCTGTTACGCCAAGAACAAAATGGCCCCTTCTGAAATCGAAATATCTATTTTGAAGCTGCCGGATGAGCTGCTGCTCCAAATTGCGTCTCACCTCTCTGGCAATCAACTAAAATACTTCGACCACGAGGACCATCATTGGAGCCAGAATCTTCGGAATCTTTCTCTTGTTTGCAAGCGTTTCGCCAAAATCGCACAGGAGGTTCTATTCCATTCGCCGGTCTTTACAAATACTCTCAATCAAAGACTCCACCAGCTTATTCTTCTTTTACAAGTTCTGCTCAAACGTTCGGACCTACACCAGAAAGTCCGATGCCTCGAATTCCCGACCTACCCCGAATACTGGCCAGAAGAGATGTCCATGGTGGTTTCGTTGGAAGTTTATGCGGAAGTTGCAGCGCGAGGTGCTACGTTCATACAGGGGCTGGGTTTGACCAGAGAAAAGAAGTTGGTGAAGCGGCTTCGATCGCGCCGTGCAGACGCATACTTCGCGCTTCTGCTTGCAATCCCTACCAACCTTGTGCAGCTGTCTATGGACCAAAGTCTGCTCAACATACTGGTCGGTAGCAAAGGCGGAATCTATGGGCTTTCTGACGCCGCGAGTCTTTCGGATCTCAAACATCTAACCATTCGTAAGAGCAACTTGCTGCTGCCTACTTTTCACTTGCCGTCACTCAAGACCTTGGAGATGATAGGGATCCCGGGTGATCCGCGCACGAACTTTTCACATGCAGGTGATCTGGACGAAGATTCCGATGCTGCTTTAAACGTGGTAGAGCTTCGCCTTAAACTGAGCTTCAAGTATATTACGTATATGGGGAATAGCGCCGGACTCCCTACTGTGTTGCATCGGTTGCTGCGGCGACTTCCATACCTCTCAACACTTCACATCGCGTTGCTAGATCCTGGTTGGAGCTTTCCAGAGGTGAGATGGTTAGAATCTTTCTGGAGGGCTGGAAATTCTTCTCCATGGACTTATGGGGAGCTGATAAATTCACTCGAGTCAGCATCCTCAACTCTTGAAAAGTTTACGCTGGACACGTCAGAGGTCTTCACGACGTTCTCCGTGGCCGGGGAGATGCGAGGCAGGCCGCGACCGGTGCACATTCTCCATGCCATACCCACGCTCGAGAACTTTCTGCACCTCCGCCATCTAGTCATCCCGAAGGATGCTCTGATCTGTTCTTTGGACTGCCACAATCTGGTTCAGGCGTGCGAGTGCGTTCCTACGAAGCTCCCTCCGACGCTCGAGTATCTGAAGATACTTTATGTAGATTCGGAGACATGCCAGATACTTGCGACGATGATGGAGGGGAGGGCATGCTTTCCATGTCTAAAGATGGTTGAGCTCAGCAGCGATTGCCCATCCGTCGAAGGTCGTCTTAAGAATGCAATGGTTGAACTCCAGGGGAAGTGCAAGGAACTCGAGATTCGCGTGAGTCTCAAATACGATCCTGAACTCGAACATCGGGTCGCTGATTCCAGCGGCGGTGGGCGTCTGCTGGATCATGTGGAGCCTATGGATATTTGGTTGCATGGACCATGAGATGTTTCGGGTTGGTGTATGTTCCTTATGAACCGGAGCTTTGCAAAGGACAATACCGATAAGGGCTTTGTCGACTCAAGCATTTTTCAGATGGGCTCGATCGGGGCAGATGACTTTGTTGACGTTCACTAGGTCCGAATGTCCTGTGTTGATTTCTGGCATCGGAGTTATTAGGAGCAGACGAACGTACCAGAATCCACCTAACACGGCCTTCACAATTCACAATATGATATCGGAACTATGACACTCTTTCAATACTCTATTCCGTGCATGTAGCTGTCATGAGCTTGAGATTGACTAATGTGCCCTCAGCTTACTCCGCTGAACGACGGGCTGACAGATGTGTGAACTGGAGTACTTGGTGGAATGGCATCAATTGAATTGAGCAAATGAGAATGCTACGACTTCTGGATATAAGAACGCAACGCTACCCTATCGTCTTCTTTCATGCAGGTGGCGTGGAGGAGTTGATACCAAGGTAGATGATGCTGTGCACGTGAAAGGTACGACGCTCGGACGTTCCCCGCGCAGTAAGCCGGAGCTTGGGCCACGGCAATTATCAGACGTCACAGCAGACTTGCAGGCTTGTACAGACACCGACCCTGGGTCCATCCATGACAGCGACAACGAACCTTGCATTTAAGCGGTGAATGGCATCCACCATCGTACCAAGCATGACCTACATGCCAGCAAAGTCCAGCCCTTCAACCTCCCATCGTGACCTTTCCCCGCCGAATCCTCCCTTTGTAAGCACATCGACGAACCATGGCAGCTACCATGTCCACGCCAGTTCGGATGCTGCATTGGCCAAGCAAAGAGCGAATCATGGTAGCAGCAAAACGTAATGCATCCGCGAGAGAGGCCGGATAGCTTTCCACGCCGGGCGCGGTGGGATGAGCGTGCACAGTGTGGAGCTACTTTGGCTGATCGGGGTCAAAATCCAGGAACGAGTCCTTCCAAACCCCTAGTTCGCAAAAGGCAGGAGCTTTCCCCGGGTTTTTGGAGACAACATTCCTGCTCCGACCCTTGCCTTCGCCGTGATCTCGGTTTCTCAGAAACTCCGACCATCTCTCCTTCACCTTCATAGCTGTTCACTCTTGCATTCCCTCTCGTCACGCATACCCGCGCTTATTGTAGGGCATGACGCGAACCTACAACAAACACTCGGGTGGGACGAGATCGCTTTACTATTTCCGATGCTAAGCTTGTTCTCGTGCCGTATTCCTACCATGGCCATGGCGTTGCGGCCACCATCTACAAAGGCGTACAGCCACCAAGCCACTCACCATCCTCCCGCCGCTAGTGTAAGCCAAGATTCACGGCGCATGCGACTATTTGGCGGGGCTACCTTTGGAAAAGTATATTTTCGTCCTTGTTCTCTTCAAGCTCCTACCTCTTCTCCAGTGCTTTCTTGTGTTACTACCCTGGGACGACAACTGCTCTACCTACTGTTGCCATTATGCGTATTGCAATTGGCCTCCTTACGCCCCTACTGGCAACCATTGCGCTTGCCAGTAGCCAGTTTCCCTCGTTCAAGTACAAACGCCAAAACAGCACCGCTGGATACGCTGTCAAGGCGCCTCCATTGACAACGGACTGGACCTACAAGGTTGGGACAGATCCTTGGCCGGAGTATCCTCGACCCCAGCTTCAACGCTCTGAATGGAAATCTTTGAACGGCATCTGGCAATACCAGAACGCAACGGGCTTCCCAACGGCAGGCGCACCTCCTGCCAGCGTAAACAGCTCTTATTTACCCGTTCTGGTGCCTTCCTGTCTTGAGAGCGGTCTATCCGGTAAGCTTCAATCCACGTGATCAATCCCGCGTTCTCTTCTAATCCTTTATTCCAGGAGTTCAAACGACCTATGCAATCTACTCGTGGTTCTACACGTCCTTCACGGTTCCTTCATCATGGACTGGCAAACGCGTTCTTCTCAATTTTGGAGCTGTTGACTACGAAGCTAGTGTTTTCGTTAACGGCAAAAATGCGGGTTTCAACCGAGGAGGTTACTTCGCATTCACTCTGGATGTGACTGATTATTTGACTCCAAATGGAGCGAACGAATTGTACGTACATGTTTCACCCGAAAGATTCATGGTTGGAAACTGACATGCCACGACTGTAGAACTGTGTTTGTCCATGATCCAACTGATAGCGGCGACTACGTCATTCCAATTGGCAAGCAAACATTGCATCCCTCTCACATCTTCTATACGCCCTGTAGCGGTATTTGGCAGAGTGTCTGGATCGAGACGGCACCAGCCAACTATGTCAGCCAGCTAGATATTGACGCCAACATGGACGGCGATGGTAAGAATAGTCTATTTGCTAGTTGCGTCGCTTCTAACTTCTTTGCTAGTCAACGTAACGGTTCACAGCGTAAATAGCCAGGCAACACCCGTCGAAGTCTCCGTTTACGAGAAGGGATCAAACAACAAGCTCGCTTCTTATCAAGGTACCTCGGATGAACCGTTCCAATTCACGGTCGCCTCGCCGAATTTATGGTCACCTGATTCGCCTACCCTATACAATGTCAAAGTTACTATGGGCGATGACGAAATCACGAGCTATACCGGGTTCCGAACAATTTCCAAAGGAGAAGTGGATGGGGTCGTCCGACCACTCCTCAACGGCGAATTCATTTTTATGTTCGGTACTCTAGACCAGGGGTTCTGGCCGGATGGCATATATACCCCTCCAAACCGGGAGGCTATGATATACGATCTTCAGATGCTAAAGAAGGTTGGATTCAATATGCTTCGAAAACACGTAAGTCATGATACGTTTTGCTAATCCCCGACGGCATCCAGCTAACATTTTCGCGCAGATCAAAGTTGAGACTGCGCTCTTCTATCAAGCTTGCGACGAGCTGGGTCTTATGGTCATCCAAGATATGCCCGCTCTCCGGCCTTTGCAATCACACACGCTATCCAATTGCACATCAGTCGACTACCTACCTAATACAGACCAGCAGCAAGAGTTTGATCGACAGCTTGATCTCCTCGTCAACCAGCACAAGAGCTATCCTAGTATCGTTACATGGGTAAATTGCACCCCATCTACTCCTATATACACCCTCTAACTCTGGTATAGATCATCTACAATGAAGGCTGGGGTCAGGTCATCCAGGGTTATCCCGAATTTGGATTGACCGCGCGAGTCAAGCAACTTGATCCCTCACGACTCGTCGATTCAACTACCGGCTGGAATGACCATGGAGCTGGGGATTACAGCGACAACCATCACTACGCAAACCCTCAATGTGGAGCGCCGTTCTATTCCACACCGTCGAGTCCTTATGACCCAGCCCGCATTGGGTTTCAGGGAGAATTCGGAGGTATCGGCAACAATGTCTCCATCGACCATCTCTGGAACGTTCAAAATGCCATCAACACCATCAATCAAACCTACGAGATTGACCAGAGCCTCGACGCCTGGAACTACCGCGCTCACTGGCTCTTGACTGAGCTCAAGGACCAAGTTGATCGCTTCGCATGTAGTGGTGGCGTCTGGACACAGACGACCGATGTTGAGGGCGAAGTCAACGGACTTCTTACCTACGATCGTAGATTCCTGCGTGTCGATCTGGACCAATGGAATAAGGATATCAAGGCGCTTTATGATTCTGCTGCGAACCGTCGCAACGCTTCTTCGGCGATGCTCTTTCGATAAAGGCTTTATTCTTTAGTCATGGTGGAGGTTTGGGAATGGGTTCGGGCGAGCCCATCGGGTATCCTCGATCATACAAGTTTGGGGCTACAATGGATGGTTGTTGCAACTCAGGTTGGCACGATTTTGTAGGCAGACTTAATGAATAATGATAATATGAACCATTATCTTGAATAGCTACTTGCTCCTTCAAAGACAGTGATGACGGTGTTTACCTAGCCGGGGATCGTGCGAGGATGTTCGAAGTAACATTCCTCTTAACTAAATCATCTCACCTTACGCCAGCATGCTATGTCGTTTAGTTTTTATATGTGGGCGGGGAGTTGGAGAGTTCGCTGGTAGTGGATCTTATAGTGCGTGGCGAGAATCATGCGACTCACACTGATCATCCATTTATTCGCGACAAGTCATCAGCATGGTACACATTTTCTTCGTATGGCATTGGTATCGGTTTGAGTAACTAGTCCATCGCTTTCTCCCATACGTACATGTCGCCCAAAGCAGCAATTTAAGAAGAAGAGACCAGCAATTGGGAGGATATGGAACGCTTTCAATAAAACAGATTTGGAGGATTTTGAAGAAATGAAAAGGACCAAGGCACCGCCGCCAATGGCCAGATAAAGTTCAAGATGCCGAAGGATGCCGTGGAGAGTATCTACCATGACCAGAATTTTAAGAAGTGGAATGGAATAACGGTATCGCGGAGCCGATGATTGGGGACATCAGTCCCAATCGAGTCCTCTCTCTCGATCCTCGGGTTGAGAACGGATATAGACCTTGTATCCAGCTCTCTCAAGACGGGCCAAGAGATCAGGCACCTCGTTCTGGAAAAAGTGGAACGCGAGAGTGGAGTTGCAGACGAGTTCGAGATGCTTCAGATGAGGATGAAGGTCTCTATGATCGACGAGGTCCTCCAAGTATCCACACATGTTGCTGTTCCTTATCACGCAAAGAATCTTCATGTATTCGAGTGATGGAGGAAGGCTGGTGAATCCGCACGAAGTGCACCAATACCTCCTTGAGGCATTGTGGGCGGGCAGGCAGCAGATAAGAGCCTCCATAGGGACAATAAGGCGACGGAGAGACGTGAGCTGTTCCAACGTGTGGATCGGTCGGAACGGGGCTATGTCGAATCCTGTGTCTAGCTCCAAGACTTCCAAAGTCGAATATGCCGGCGCCAAATGTTTTATGAGGGTCGAATAGTTCCAGAATGAGTCATGCTCCATCTGATAATGATACAGCTCTTTCAGCTGGTACACTAATTTCGATATCCTCTCCTGTTCCCGATCGTTGGCCCACACAACTGAGATTCGGAAGGTCGAAAGAGATTTGAAGTAGTGCAGGAATCGATGGATATTGACATGAAATCCCAGAGGGTGATGGTCTTCAGATCCGATGGTAAGTAGTGTGACCTTAAGGCGTAGTTCGGGAGCAGAAAAAGGGACGATAGGCGCAGTTTTATCGTCGACACTGAAGTTGCGAGCCGTAGTTAAATCAAGCTCTAGCGTTTGGAGGGACGTTAACTTCATCTTAGGTACTTGTAGCGCAGAAGAACCTTCGAGGGCAAGGTGTTTGAGATTTGCGAATGTAGTAGATGGCAAGATGTTCTTGAACCGGAGACTGGCCTGTAGGCCGGAAAACAGGGCGGCGTCGATCCACAGCTGGTTCATATTTGGAGCCAGAGCAAACAGGAGCCACGCGAAAGCCTCAATTGATCCTTTTTGTAGGCAGGTTCTCCACCAATTCTCTTCCCCAGGCTTCAAATTTCGTAGAAGCTGAACACTTTCTGCGGCTACGGCTGTGAAGATGTCATTCTCGATATACGTGTCATCCACTGAAGGCCGATAGTACTGGAAACTAATTGATCTGATCTTCTGACCTAGATCCAAGTTTCGAAGAAGAAAATGAGCGAGCTTTGCAACTTGGTTGCGGTGAAAAGGGTCGGTGTCGAGAAGTCGTAATGTTTGGACCAAGGCTTCCTGGGCAATCCGTGCCAGCCTCTTGGAAACCAGTGATAAATTGCAAAGATCCGTTGTCCATGATCCAGGGCCCGTATCCAATGAAAGGTGAGACGCAATCTGTAACAGAAGCTCATCCGGAAGTTGAAGTATGGGTGCTTTCATTGCTAAAGGTAGATTTTTCGGGCGTCTCGCGATTGTGGGAAACGTAGAAGATGACATTCTGCCTGCTTAAGTTGCTGGATTGAAGAGATTTAAGTCGTCGACGAGGTCGGCAAGGTGAAGTTGGTTGAGCGATGTCGATGACGGATAATCTTCGGCCGTAGCCGGAAAGGGTAGCTACAGGCTTGGCGGTGAAGGTCTGTCGGCCTCACTCACGTGAGTGATTTAGATCTTCTTCTCTCTCTCTGAGAACATCTCTAATGGAGAATTCATGCCCACAATAGTTCTTTGTCTCGTGTGGCGGTGCGACGGGATTCTCACTCCGATCTACGATATCCTCATGGTTGAAAGTCTCGGGTCCATTCGCGTGCGTCTTCCACTGTTTGTACAAGTGATCCAAGTCCTGTTTGGGCCCATTTACGCATTCCCTCATCGTCAGTAGTTTTCGTGACGCCTACAGCAAGTGCCGAAATAGTTTTCTCTACCCGCTGAGAGCTTTCACTGATTGTATATTAGTCTGATTTTGGAGACTTGAAAAATGAGAGCTGCTCACTGAAGCACCCTCATGACGAACCATAGGTCGATACATGACCATTCATTCAAAAAGACTAGTCGTGCGTTCGGCTTCTTTCCTACTTTATCCATCCACTCAATGACCTAACACTTTTTATCGTAGATGTCCTTGGGAATCATGAACAATTTGTGGGAATGCTCTATTGGATATCAGTAAGTAGATCAGATGTGCCGCAGCATCGAAGGCTCTACTAATGGCATCAGTCCAAGTTCTTTTGACCTCGTTGAAATCCTGCCAGAGTAAGCAACATGATCATTTCATGTTTTCTATCGTTTTGAAAGCAATGAACTTATACCGGATCCACGTCAATGTTCGTCGCATCCTTCATACTTCTCCAACTCCCCTCCTTGAACCCCCCACCTTCCGGTTCCTCCCCCTCGGACAAGCGCTCAAAGCTCCCATATTCAATTGCTAGGTCCAACTCGAATCCTCTGGCGAACAACTCATACACTTCTTGAAGACCCGTTTCCGTCTCTACACCGACATGTTCGGCCATGAATTCTGCCTCCTCCGGGTTGGTGAACGGTATATAGACATCATCGAAACTATTCACCACTTCGGCCCCTTCTATCTCTGCTTCTTGGGATTCTCGTCTAAACGCAAATCTTGGTTTTCTTTTGATATGTTGATCGGCTTACTAGTAGATCTGCCGTTGATATTTTTCGTTGAGCATGAACCCTCGCGGTAAGAATGTTGTGTCTTTCCCGGTAACAGGGTTGGGTGTTCTTTGCGCCTATTTCTGGTGGGTGAACAGAGCCTTCCTAGTTTGAAGCATGACATGAGAGCTTTAGCCGTGCTACCTGTGTTGCAGATCGATTATGTATACCTGAAGTTGGATACTCCCCGCGCGGAATTGCCGCCGGCGAACGGAAAGTATAATACCGGACAGCACGAGCCGCTCTGTATCTGGACACACTCATTGCATCTCTCTCTGATCTAGCATTCGCTTAAACTACCATGTACATCTGCAGTACCGTAATATTGGGGTGATGAGAAGATGAAGATGCCTAGCGTCGCCACAATCCTCCGAGCTGGACCGTGCACGGTCTCCTTTTCCCCACTCGTTCTCTTCTGCTGTACGATAGGGGCTATCTAGAGAATTATCCTCTCACAAATCACGGTCGATCAAATTACATACTTTCCAACTACTAAATCCGCATCAAGTGGGGCTCACCTTTGCTTACTTGCTCGAAAGGGATTCTTCCCCACGGCGACGGCAAAGCCATCTTTCGGTTTATATGCCTTCCACCCCCGGCATTTTCGAATCGATTGCCGCAGAGCGTCAAAAATAAGTATCAACTTTCGGAGCAAGCTCCCGGCAATGATATGGCCTCGTAGATCTCACGAGATAAAGTTAAAGCGAGGCGTTAAAATGGCCATGTTTTGTTGATAGCCTTGGTTTTTTGATACCAGCGCCTTGTAAGATACTCTCATGAGATGACTAGATAGGAGGAGGACGTCGAATTCTTCCCCATTTGCAGGTTTTTGAAGCGCATAGATCCGCCCATAGAAAACACAGCTACGAGTCCATTCCAATCGCCTCGCTTTTCTTGCAGCCCCGCAGCTCCGCTATGCAGCGTCATAAGAATATGCAGCTGGATATTAGTATCTAGAGAGAGTACCAGGGTCAAGTGTATAGGACTGAAGCAAGTCGCTGGGCGTTGGTTTGGGCATTTGACACAGCGGGCTTGCATCGTGTAGAGTTGACGCTCTTTGGGTGGAACGAGAGGGCCAAGAAGTTGCACGAGAGGATCACTTTCTGGGAGGAAGGGAATCGAAGAGATGCACTTTGGTATCGGGGACGGTGGTGGGATGAAGGAACTTTGGGCCCTTAGGATGTGATCGGGCCGAGCCGAGAGCCAAACAAGGTGCTGGGAAACTGATGCTTTCGATCAAGACATACATATGAAAAGGCTTTCCTCGGCTTATATGGAAGTTTCGATATCAATGATAACCAAAAATCAACTTAATTATGATGAGTAATTCCCCCGCAAAATGTAACCTTCTCCATCTATGCAAGTTCCCACTAATTGTCGTCTGTTTTCGTCATTTCTACGTGACCGTTGCACCACATAACCCAGCCGTCTAAGTCCATCGTCTTAATAGCGGTGCTAAAGTTGAGCCTTGAGGCCAAAGAAGTGCCATTGCCGGAAACGTCCTCTAGACACAGCTTCTGACGTAGCGCATCGTTTGTGATGCCCGGTATGTAGCCACTGGAAATGTTCACCGAGGAATGCGTCGTCTTTTCAGGTTTCGCCAAGTTTGTATAATTTACGTATTCGACATGGAAGACTGGCTTTCCTTGCTTTCCTCCTGGTGGGACCGTGAAGTTCTGGTATAGAGGGCATGCATTGGTCAGGACACAGGACTCGCTAACGCAGAACTCCACATCGTCGGTCACTGATGGTAGGATCCAAGGAACATTCTTTAACCCGATGGCCATACCGTGTTCATGAGACACACGGGACATGTTGCGCAAGTAGGTGATGGCATCTTGCTCTGTTAAATTGAACCTGCCGCTTTTTTCGTTGATATACACATCTGGATTTCCACACGTCAGCCCAGTGCAATATACGATTGGTAGGATCGTGTCATAGTAGTATTTGTACTTACCCATATTGTCCGGATCTATAGCATCACATCCGTTCTTCGCCGCCAATTCAATTCTTTTGCTCATGATTTTGAAAACATTAGGGCTCCTGATGTTGACATAATTCTCCCCCACCCACAAAGGCAGTCCCGAACCTTTGTCCGCTGCAGTGAAGCTCTTATAGTCCGGTCGCCAGTCTTCGCTTGTACCTGCACTGAAGTAGCATACCACTCTCTTGCCTAAGCGCTTCAATTGGGTTATTGTGGATTTGGAAGTGTAGAAGAGGTCCACG
This sequence comes from Hysterium pulicare CBS 123377, assembly GCA_000467715.1. Classification (NCBI taxonomy): domain Eukaryota; kingdom Fungi; phylum Ascomycota; class Dothideomycetes; order Hysteriales; family Hysteriaceae; genus Hysterium; species Hysterium pulicare. The sequence goes on from AJFK01000053.1 coordinate 21,701, forward strand.
TCGAATATATCAACATTGGGAGTCACGGAGGAGGATCTAGAGTTGATATCGATTTGTACGCTCAGGATCATTTGGAACTGCTGTCCCACGCTTGGTTGCCATATTGTCGGCGAAGAGTCGGAAAGTGCTGAGATTTCTTTGCTCCCTACGTTGAGGGCTACGGCCTGAGTGCTATCGATGCTTTCGAGGTCGATCTCCTTACGGACGGGTGGTGGAATAGCACAGAAGGCTAACTGGGTTAGTAAAGGTAGAGCAAATGCGCCGCGCATGGTGAATGAAGCAACGAGTGTGGTTTATGTTGTCCACTGTTGACCAAACAATGAGCCAAGAATTTGCGAGGAAACGATGGGCGCGGCATTTTGTCCTGGAAGAATGAACGGGAGATCGACAAAATGACCCATGTTTAGCAATTAATGGTAGATGAGTTTATTAAAACCTCCGAAATCAAGCGGTACACAATCTGCTGTTACAATATAACCAGGAACGCTAATGGGGATCTTTAAAGCGATCGTAACAAGGCATGTTCATTGTTAAGTCGAGATATTCAGAATAAAGAGTCAATTGAGGTTTCCTGCTCTTTGGAAGTCGCTGAAACCGAGGTCTGTTGTAGAATATGGTGCATCCCGGGGTAGCGAATCTTTACGTAGGCGCTGTGTTTCAAGCTTTTCAGCCGCCACGGGAATTTCCAATCGTGGATCCACCAACAATAGTGGCAGGTATAGAGATAGCCGAATATTTTGATCTTAACCTTGGCGCACGTGAATGGCTGGATTAGATTGTTGATTAGTATGATACTCTATATCTTGTCCGCGTCATTAATCATGATTAGCCTAGGCCCCTGCTACCAGGATAAGAATAGGCTGGAGTCTTAAAGGCTCAGTCCTAACAGATCAGACCGAACTTATAGGGTATCACTCACTATGAATGATAGAAGAGCATAAAGGCTCAGAGCTGGGTCTTGGTGCTGCGTGAGAGAGAGGATCCTTTTAGTAGCATACATTATAATTGTTGCGGCAATGGCATACAGAAACTAAATATTGGGTTATTTTGACGATATGGTGATTATTGTTCGAGATTTATTTGCCTCGAATTTGTACTTTACGACGTACCATTCTGCCTGTGAACGTCCCACGTCTTCATCGCTTCCCCAACACAATCCCAGCCCAAAATTGCCTTCTGGTATCTAACATCAATCCAAATAAACCTTTCCGTTTCTCCATCAGGTTTCTCCATCCAGTTTGCTGCCCTCAAAATGCTGTCCCTCTCTTCCTGCTCCGGTCCATCCGCAAGGTGGTACAAGTGTTGATTGGAAATGGCGCCAAGTCCCATCGTCGTTGTACGTGTTTTCTGTAGAGACTCGTAGAGTTTCAAAGTGGCTGAAATGGTAGGGCGTGGAGTTGATGAAGACGACTGGGAGATGGATTTTTGGTATTGGCCGAGTAGAGTGGCGAGAACCGCTCCATCTTCCACTGCCATGGCAGCACCTTGGGCTTGGTAGGGAAGAGAAGGATGACAAGCATCACCGAGAAGGGCAACATGATTCTGGAGATTAGTCAGCGTTCGGAAATGACAGTATTACCATCAAGCTAACATTGGTCCAGGAGGCTAGTTCGTGATGATGGCACATTTTCCATTTCAGGACCGTAGAGAATGCAGAGAGGATCTTTGAAAGTCTACGTTCAATAATCAGTTGACGAGCCCCAAGAAGAGCGAAAGAAACTCGCAAAGCGGTTCAAGAAATTCATCACTTATTACTTACACTGCATCCCAACCAGAAAAGACCCTTTTCATTTCCTCCAGGTCACCATCCGCAGTTCTCACATCCGGTGGTAGATCATCCGGTCTTGTCATTACTAGATTGAACTCTTTTCCACACCTTACTGGATAAAATACCGCATGGCTTTCTGGCCCGATCCACATGGTAACGAGGCTCTGATCACAAAGCTCATCCACAGCAGAGTCATTGAGCGCTTGGAGAGAAGCACGGGAGAAAGTACCTCGGTATGCTAGATCGCCGGTTTCTTGAGGTGGCGAAGGATGGCCTAATAGTTGGGAGCGGAGGGTTGACCAAAGGCCTGGGAATCGCGTTAGAGACTTATTTGGGAAAACATAGAAGGATCTGAATCACCATCAGCGCCTATGATAACGTCTCCTGATATAACTTCACCGTTGCTTAAGATTACTTCTGTACGGTCGAAGTTTGTCTCTTTGGCCTCGGCTCCAAGCCTTATTTCGGCGCCGAGTCGTTGCGCTTCTTCGATTAGGATGCGTTGATAATCTGCTCGATGGATGACACTTTGAGTAGAAATTTGAATCAGCCAAGAACGGTTCTTGCCAATCCCTAGAGCATTGCAACGCCTGGAAAACAAATTTATAGGATGCAACGAGAGAGCGAATCACCCACAGCCAGGGCCATTTTTTGTTCATATGTTCTCCAACACTCCTCTCGCACAACAGCTCCCCATCTTTCCACCTCCTCAACTGGGTTCCCGTCGAGATAACTGAGTATTCTTTCAATTTATCAAGAAGTCCGAATAGTTCCCATACGCGTGATGCGTTAGGTGGGATCTGGATTCCCGCTCCTACCTTTAGATTGTTAGAGATATTCAATACTGATCTTGTTGTTAAGGTGGTCATATTCAACATAGGAAGATTTGAAAGAAGTAGATACGAGTCACTCACCGGAGTTATCCTCTCCGCCCTCTCCAGAACTAGCACTTCAAGGCTCTGATGTCGACTTACGATAGCACAAGCCAACCCGCCAATACCTGCCCCTACAATAACTACTTTCATTGGGCGCGTCATCTCGGGGTGTATTTTGACAGTCAAAATAGAATCTTTGAAGCGAGAACTTGACTTTTTTCTAGAGGTGAGGAGGGAACATCGGTTGGCGGCACGTTGCATGCGGCGCAGGTTAGAGGAGATTGGTCGACTGCTACAAGGGTTAAGATCCTTTGAAACCGGGTTCGGCAGATGCATTGGGGGTCTGGAGTCCCGCTACGGGATGATTCTGCTATTACGGGCTGTAAATAGTTTGAAGCCAGGACACTTCAATTGCGCTTTCCTTATTGGTTCAAATTGCTATATCCAAAGGACTCAGGAAAATCCTCTTGGTCATCATCCAGCTACATTGGTTAATTCCTTATAAGGAGTATCTGAAATCGGGATGTTTCTCTCCCAGATACTCCACGACGCCCTCGTCGAGCACATCCGTTAACTCCATTCTCCTCTCGTTCCTTCTCTTATTCCCAATCCGGAGTCCTCCATACATGACAGTCGCTGCCGCCATACCCATACAACACAAGGCCAAACCTGTACTGAAACCAGTATGAAAACGTGGTTCTTCACTTTTGAGAAAGACATTGGTGCCAATGAAGGAACCAGCATTGCCGAAACATACGATAGCCCCCAACGCGATGGTTCGCTTGTATCCCTTGCCAACATTGATTGCGATCCACACCACTGAGAGAGGCATGACGAGATAAGCTCCTGCCGTCATGAAGAACAGGCCCATGTATCGAACGCCAGGCGCATGGGGTTGGGCGAGCTCAACGCTTGTACCAATTATCATCGAACCGAAGCCGACCATGCAAAATAGGTAACGTTGACGGAGACGTTCACTAGCATATGCGCATGAGATGGAGAACACTGCTGCCACAATATATACTGGAATTGTGTGGACCTGCGCCTGGGTAGCCGTGTATCCAATACCCCGGAGGATGGTAGGCTGGAAGCTCGTGATGGAGTTTGCATTCTCTGCGGCGCCTAGATAGATGAGTGTACTGCCTTAGTTAGTCTCCGCTCAGATTACATATGATATGAATTCGTACGCTGCCCAGATCTTCCAGTCCTTCAAGTACTCGTAAATTTGTTTCGGAGGAAGATTGTCATGACGAACGGCACCGCCGTCATCCTTGAGTCGTGCTAGAAGAAGACGTTTCTCATCTGGGTTGAGAAACCTGCAGTCTTCGGGAAACGGAACAATGAAGAAAAATGTCACAAGGCTGACGGATATGGTAATGACTCCTTCAAGAATGAAAATCCTGTATAAACGTCAGATTCAACCAGAAAATGAGGATGCTGTAAAGCTGACCATCTCCAGGCAGAGTAGCCAGCTGTTCCATTCATTTTCGCAATCAGTGACGATAGAAACCCATTGAAGGCTCCGGCGCAAATACCAGCGCTAAAGAAGACGACGTAACGCCTCAAGAACTCATTCTTCTTGTAGTAGGAGCCGATAAGGTAGGCTGCGCCAGGTACATAAGCCGCCTCCGCCATGCCTTCTAGAATGCGACATACGACGAGGCCTGCAAAGGATTTGGTCACACCACAGCCAATGACCGTAATGCCTAGATCAGTTTTCAAATTAATCATTATTCTCCACGCGATCTCTTCTCATCGGATGCTTACCCCAGCAAAACATCATGACAGCAAGAGACTTGGGCCCGGTTTCCTTAAACATAATGCTCAAGGGGACTCCCGCGACAAGATATCCGATATTGAAGACGAATACTGCAATGTTGTATCTCTGTCCTTCTAGGTTCAGCTCCTTTTCCATTCCCTGAATTTTGGCATTTCCGATATTGCTTCGATCGACGAAGCACACGAGGTAGAGAAGCCAGAGGACAGGAAGAACTCTCAGGTCGAGCTTTCTCAGAAGTCGGCCTTCAGCAGCGCTATCGAAGGGAGGCTGAGGAATTTGCTGGGCGGAAGGCGATACAGAACCACTGGTCACCTCGGCATCTTTCTCAAAGGTATTCATGTCGCCCATCGCACGAGGAGGCTCCCAGACTCAAGGGAAAGATGGTTGTGCAGGAAGCGCAACGAGAGCCTGCATAAGACCAGAGAATGGGAATAGCGAAATGGATAGCACTTTGTAGCCGCGTTGGAATTGACCTTGGCTCGCCATATTTAGAAGCGAACGGCTGATGATTGCCTAGATTGTAACTTGATGCATATAAGAACGGTGAACGCTGGAGTGAAAGCTTTAGCCAGATTTAAGAACACGACGAAGGATTGCGCAGGCCCTCTGGAGTTGGACGGTCTGGGGTATGCAGAAGACTAGGTGAGACGAAAGAACAACGGACAAACTTCTCGATTGGTTTTTAAAAATGTGCCAAGGGACTAGGAGAGGATGAAGAGCGAGTAAAGGCTAGCAAAAGGAGTGCCTTCCCAGTAAAATGCGTATGCCTGCAGAATTCGGCAGTGTAGATTGCGGCACAGCACACAGCTGGTCAGCGAGCGGGGGAGAATGTTCTTCAAGAGCGGCGTAGGCTGAACGTCAGCAGTTACTCTTGCAGGCACGAGTATTAAAGCGCGCATTACGGAGAAGCTTTTCAACCATGGCGACTGCGGGATGAAGGCCATGAGACGTGACGAAGCTTATCATCTCGTTTCCCACGCTCCTACCGGGCTTGCGTACGTGGATTAAAGTTTAGCCAGTAGGATATGGTGCCGCAAGCCCTCCAGGGCGGTCCGTGACTGACTCCCGTACTCCCGCATCCGTTGCCTTGGGTCGGATGGCGGGCTTCCATGGCAAGTGCCGCGGATTCCCCCAATCCGATTGGCTGCAGATCGAATGGAGAGTTTGTGGTGGCTTCCTGCTAGAATCACGCCGCGTCGAGCAGGCAAGCAGAAATGTAAGCTTGAGAGGCCTGTGCGTGGTCTGCACCTTTCAGAACTCCCTCTGTTTCGACCAGGATTCTGTTCTCCGTTCTTGTTATTCGAACTTCCGTTCATGGTCGCAGGTACGCATAATGCGACCAACACCATCTATCAGAGAATTGGGAGCGATCTGAGAGCCAGCAGACGTATGTACAAAGTCAGCTCTACTGCCTCTGTCCGAAAGTCCGACTCAATCCATCCTGTCCCAATTCTCCAGATCCCCCAAACTCTCTCCGCTCCCGTCATGAGTTTTGAACCCTACCCAGGGCAGCAGAGATACTTGAGAGACGTCCCAATCGCGTTGACCACGATCGCTGGAATACTGGTTACAGTCCGCCTGGCAACAACATGGAGACATCGAGGATGGTTTGGTGTGGAAGATGGATTCGTGGTGGCTGCGATTGTATGACGTTGCCTTCAAGGCCAAGAAGATCTTTCAGTGCTAATTGTCTCAAGTTGTGTCTCATCGTGTTTGCGGTCATCGAAACTCAGAGTAAGCATCTTGTCATTGTTGAACCAGTGGTCATTGGAGAAGAAGCTCACACAAACTGCTCTGTACAGGTGTCCGATATGGCTTTGGCAAACACGTAGTGGACATCGAGAGCACGGGCGGGAACCTCATTTTAGCATTGAAAGTTCGATTCGCCTCTCTCCATCCAGGATCTGAGCTTGTACTGATTTCGCCGTCAGTATTATTATCTCTCACAAATCGTCTACAAGACCAATATCACATTAAACAAACTCGCCTTTCTCTCCCTCTATCTCCGCGTGTTTCCACTGCCTACTTTTCGAAAAATATGCCTTGCCCTCATTGCCATCATTTCGGCCTCTGGGATTGCTTTCGTCGTGCTGACCATTTTTCAATGCACCCCAGTTGAAAAGGCTTGGCTGAAGAGCGAGGTTTCAGGCCATTGTGTCAGTCTGCCATGGTTTAGGTATGTCGACAGGCCGCTCTCCTATTGTGGTGGTCTTACGATCTAACTTGGCCAGGTGGACCTTCTCATCATTCAACCTCTTCACAGACCTAGTCGTGTTCACACTCCCCCTACCTGTAATATCTCGCCTCCAAATGTCTATCAGCAAAAAGATCGGTCTCTGTATTATCTTCGCCATTGGCTTCTTTATCTGTCTCACCACCGCTCTCCGCATGAAAACGGTAGTCCGGGCCGCACACGCCAAAGAGCAAACGTGGGATTCAGCTCCTGCAAATCTCTGGTCCTTTATCGAGACCGCCGTGGGCGTCATCTGTGCGTGCTTTATTAGCCTACGCAAAACCTTTTCCGCATGTTGGCCGGATTGGCTGAAGACTAGCAAGAAGAACTCGGGTTATCATTATGGAGAGCGGGAACGGCCTACGGAGTCGAGGAAAATAGGACCAAAGCTGGGTAGCCGTAAGTTTGTGGATGCAGCCGGGGCTGAGTATGGGTTGGATTCTGTAAAGTCATTCCAGATGCAGACCGGTACAACGCACGATCCGGAGGGGAAGTTGTTGGGGCAGAGTACCGTGAGTGTCATCAGTAGGGACCGTGAGGGAACTCAGACGAGGAGTGAGAGCCAGGAGAGAATTTTAGGTGAGAAGCCTCTTGGTATCACTGTTAAGAGAGAGATATGTGTCCGGAGAGAGTAGGGACATAATGTTGCACTTAGACTCTTACTAGTGGTGGGGTAAAAATGATGTCTTGCTACGCTGGTTCGAAATACTTGCAAGTTTGATCTTGGATTTCTCTCTAAGGAAATATGACTCAGAGAGTGATCTCAATCAAGCTCGGTCAGCCTTGGGTAAATACTCGATATGCCTGTTGTCTGAGCCCGTCCATGGTGTCCTTTCATCATCAGACAAAGCTCGAAGCAGCGCAATGCAGTGATATCCCTCGAACAACGTGTGGGCAGCTTCTCAAGTCTCGCGGCCAAACTCAGTATTTCATGGAGCGAGTTGAAAGTCGTCGCCTCGGTCCTCGGGCCACAATGCAATCACAATGAGACAATCAATGGTCAAAGCAACGATGAATTCGAATTGTTGGGCAACTACCCCAACGCTTCTCTCCCCCGCCTCTCGTGATGTTGAAGGTGGTGGTATCAATGAAGAAGCGTGTTGGAGAGTGTCGAAAGAAGAAGAGCTTGATAAAGCTCAACCACGCGCAAGTAATGATTATATTTAAAGCTCTCATTCGTGGTAGATTTCATTGAATAATGTAACGGTGTTGCTTTGATTTTGCGTTGAGTTCTCGTTAGTAGTTTTGAACGAGCAGGAAGATCGATCGAAGAGCAGCGCATTTTACTTGCACTCGGTGCACGTTGAGTCAACGCGTTGACTCAAAGACTTAGTGATTATGTTCGACTTATTAACTCTTTTTGTCATTAATAGTAATAATATAATACTAGAACTAAAAAAATTAAACTAATAAAAACTTAATATAAAATTAAAGTAATACTATTATATTATTTAGTAAAGTTAATTATAAATAAGAGCCTTAGATATAATTACTACTTACACGTGGTTGAGCTTTATTAAACTCTTCTTCACTTACTCCTTGGTTCGAATACACAGAGCACCAAACCTGGCTGCGCCGTAACTTGGTCTTTCATATCGCGCCACATAAGCTCGGGATCATATTCCGGCGCAAATCGGACATTGTAATGCCTAAGCAGGGAAGCAATTACGAGACGCAACTCGGCATATGCAAGGACTTTACCGACGCATTGGCGACCACCTTGAAAGCCATGATATGTGAGTATTGTATTATTAAAGAGGATGGAAAATTGGACATGATCGGACAGGAAGAGAGGTGCTTACCGAAAGAGAAAGGGCCAAAGGCGCGTTTATCGCGCACGAGCTCAGGGCTTGAATACCATCGTTCAGGGATAAAATCATTAGGGTACTGGAATGCGGCATCCACTTCACATTTCGATTAGCCATACATTCCAAGAAAACACCATTCTTTTAGATGCTCCTTGAAATACGTACTTCTATGAATAACATATTTTGGAGCGGTAACTTTCGTTCCAGGTGGAATCAAGATATCGTCTACCAACAAACCATCAGGGCCAGTGATGCGTCCGCCACCGGTCATGGCTGGTGGAACCAACCGCAGAACCTCATTTATGACCCCGTTAAGATGCGGAAGGTGGGCGAGGGCATTGGCGTCTGAGAGGTCAACCGCTTCGATTTCGGCTTGAACTTTAGCGGCGTGCTCGGGGTATTTCGAAAAGTACCACCATGTGGCAATGAGAGAGGCGCGAGTTGTATCACTAATGGTGTGGAGGGAATTCGTTAGTCATACTACCATACACTTCGTTCGAACAGACTCTAAAAGTGAGAAGGGAGTAGGAGTGTGAAAAAGCGACGTGTCGTGGAAACAGGTTCACTCCATACCGGTCAAATCTCTCAGAATGAACTTGAAATGTAAACGGAGAAGCCGAGAAAAGATAATTGAACCCACCTTCCAGCTACGATGGCTGAGACAGCCGTCCCACTCAAGAGGCGTTTTCGGTTTTCCAGACTTCGTACGCCCTCCAACGAATAATATTCGTCGATGAACCACGACGCCATATCAAGTTTCCCCTCTTCTTCGCGCTAATAGTATTGTCAGTCAGCGCAATTATAACGTCGGTTCAATCCATGCCTGTGAGCTTTACTAACCTGCATTCTCCTTGCCATATGTTCTTCGCAAAATGAGACCATCTTCATCCAATCCCTAACTTTTCCAAAAAAGGGCAAGAAGGAGAAGGCCGCTTGAGCAATCCAGACAGCGTCGCTGATAGGTCCCAAGAGCGCAAGTGCACGCTTCTGATGGATGATGGCATCTCTGGTCATACGGTCTGTCATCATTCTGAAATCCTCGCCGAAGACCACTTCACCCATTGCGTCAAAGGAGAACCAGGACATGACATCGTTTATGTTGACTGGCTGAGAACCGAAAGATTCGACACAGCGTCGAAGTGCCTGAGCTTGCTCGGCGATCCGTGGCCGGAACTCGTTCATTGCTGCGTAACATCAGTTATTTGAGAAACTCCACATTGATGTGTGGGGTAGTGACAGAATGTTTGACTTACATTTGCTAGATAGCGATTGCGTCCATACTTGGCGTCGGTCCTTGTGATCTTGCTCATCGCGAGTGAAGATGGCTGAGGTACGCGGCCTCAGCACGTCATACCATACATCCTTATCGTTTGTGTTCTTTGCTCCGTCCAACAACTCAATAGCTACTGGATGGAAGATTGTGATCTCATTTGGACCTGAGCCACAGTCAGCGTTTTTGTTTGGATCCAAACCATGCCGAGAAGTTTCACCAGTCCGCACAAATGTCCCGTATTTCTCATACAGCTTTTGCATGAGTAGGTAGTTTGTTGAGCGACGTGCACTGTATACGTGCCAAAGCTTGCTAACAGCAGCTAAGTTTGGCCCGGGAAAATGCGAGAGTCGATGGAAGAAGAATCGGTAACTCGATATGCTGGTAAATAGAGACAACAAGTAGTACGTAGATATGACTGCTAGCGATAGACTGGCTTGCTGGAAGCTACCGCTGGATGTATTGAGGAAGTAAAGAATGGTACAGGCAAGCACTAGGTGAGCGGATAGAATCCTCGGCACACTGAGATGCCATTCCCCATGAATGAAGAAGCCATGGTGAGCAACGATGCCAGCAATCGCAGCGAGTAGAAGGTCAATCATGATTCAGAGTTTTGGGTTGAATAATGATGTTAGTGAACTGGCATGCATGTCTTAGACGTTGGTCAATGGTCTATGATGTTTAGCCATACACACCAGCGTTAATCAACCGTCCCGGTCGCTTGTAGCCTGCTCCTGCATGTAATAAGGAACATGGAGACTAAATTCAACCTAAACCATCTCGGTATTATTAAGAGAAGGGCCCAAATACTGAGGATTCTGCACAGCCTCGTGTTTTTGATTTGATAAATTAAGCGAAGCACAGAGCAACAGTCCTGGAAGGACGTTATGTCCTGCACAGCCTACCATCCAATCTTTCAATCCATCGATCACTTCCAACCGCCGTCTTTGCGTAGAAGATATCTTCTGGGTCGTACCGAGCCTTGATTTGGTTCAGCGCATTATAATGACTGCCATAAAACAGGGATTTGAAGTCTAGTGCTTGGAAGTCCGCTTCGTTAATATATGCTCCACCATTGGGAGTAATTCGCTCTACCTGAGGAAGTAGTTCATTTGTGATCAGATTTTGAGCAGCTTTGTTCGCAGTCCAGTTGGTGTAGTTGATTGGAGTTCCTACGGCAAGGCTGAATAATGACTGACGCAAGTATGGATTCGCACCCACTTCATCCGGGGATGATACTCCATTTGCAACATTGAAAGACACACCGGACATGAGCGTTTTCTCGCTAATATACCGAATCGCGGCTACTAAAGAGTCGACATCTTCTTCGACAAGGGAGCGGGGTATCAGTCGGCCTCCAAGATTGTAGTCCGAGACATTCCAGGATGATGTGAGGGAGTTGTAGCTTGTCAGGAAGGTAGAATGTTCTGTCGAAAAGTACTGATATTGGAGATTAAGTTCCTCCATTTTAGCAAGGGTAGGCTGAAGAAGGTCGTCCAGGTCTTCCTTGTGTAACCCAGGCGCCATAGCCGGCATGAGCATAAAGCCAAACGGTGCAGCAACCCATACAGCAATAGCACCAGAGTCCACAAGGATGGGGAGATTCTGCAGAAAGGTGCCAATCACGTCGTAAAGAGCATCTGCATTGGCGCCAGTGTTGAGAAGGGTGATATTTGCTGTCGCTACGAATGTGTCTTGATGTGCCTTGACGGTCATGGAGACAACAGCGCCAAAAGTGGATCCCCCACCGCCTCTCAGAGCCCAGAAAAGGTCGGGGTGCTTACTAGGCGTTGCTGTAATAAGCAACCCAGTGGATGTTACCACTTCCCACTCGAGAACTTGATCAGCGGCGAGACCGAATTTAGATGCAAGTGGACCATGTCCACCGCCTTGGGTGTATCCACCCGCAAGCCCAACCGTAGGGCAGTTTCCACCGACCACCATGAGCCCCCTTGCATCGGCAAAGGTATAGGCTTCATGGCCTTCCACCCCTGCACCCATCTTGATTGCGGGGCCGGAATAGATTGGGCTTCGATAGTTCTCGATCATGGTCAAACCCTTCATGTGATGAGTCCATATGGCAAGCGAGTGGGCTCCAGTCGACTTGCCGAGATAATCGTGGCCAGTGTTGCGGATAACGAGTCGGACATTGTGATGCTTTGCAAACGCAATCGTTTTCTTAAAGTCCTTCGCACTCGTGGCATTGACTGAATATGTAACGTGATAACCGATTGTGCAGGGAGTATCCGGCGCAGAAAAGGGGTCGCAGCTATTGTTTCCAAAAGGGTAAGCCATTGGGGATGAGGAAGACGGCAGATGCGTTTCAGGGAAAAACCAGACGTTGCGCAGAGCGTCGCACTTTACCTGGTCGAATAAGCCACTGTCGGGCTGGTCGAACAAGGAGTTGTGGCACGACGCTGCGATTGGAACTGTTGCTATGAGCTTTCCTTGAAGGGTTTTGTTGAATGCATTCCAGTCTGCTTGAGATGGCCACGCAGCATCGCCAGGGATTGAGCGACACAGCGGCAGAGAGGTGGGGGCGAGTACGCGCAGAGCGACTGCAGCTGAGGCGACAATGAAAGAGACAATAGCAAGGGAGTGGGAGAGAGGCATTGTTCGCAGGAGATGTTGGATTCGGCGAAACATGGTGGATGGATTGGCTCCCCGTACATATACAGATATTAAAAAGTGCTGGCAAGGGCGTTGGCCCACGCGACGACAGGGAAGGAGAAGGCCTCGAGAGAAAGTCTTTATGTGGCGTGCGCTACGGATTCGTATCGCACTGACTGGCTTTTTGTAGGAAGAAAAAGGGGACGCTAGAATGCCCGACAGTAGAGCTGAGTGTCCTGCATTTTTCAGACACAGGCATACCCTTTCACCCTTTCACGCATCCTCGTACTCGATTCGGCTGGGGACGGGCTGACGATTAGGCCCAAAATGCTTCCTGGCATGGTTCAGAAGCAGCTCATATGCCAACATAATTTGGGGCCGTTTACATAGCGAGTATGGTACAATACAAAGCTCATTAGGTATTGATGGCCATTAATGATCAGATGTTCTGCTGTGCCGTGCTGTGCCGCTTCCGCAGCCGGTCCGGAGAGTTCAGGCCCGTGTCCAGAATCAACACAGGCTACCATTCCCTTGGCCAGTAGTCCTCCCTGCAATACGAGGCATCTTCTTATTTATCTTATTTATCCAATAATCCCGGCCCAGCCCATCGGGAACGCATCGCTACCCGTCCCGGCCGCTCGGTATGTGGGATGATGTGCAGGCGGCTGTGGGGAATCAGGAGCGCAACGATGCATGCGGTTCTGGTGTATGCGTACGGGGCAGTGAGTGGGATGCCCGCTTCGCCCTTGGTGATGAATGCTGATATCACGTGACTGGGCTAGTCTCAGTGTCGACAGGACTGCCCGCTTCCATGACAAAAATATTCCACTGCTCTCGATCTTGCAATCCGTGCCCGTATCTGTATAGTGCGAAGCGCCCCAGCATGTATGGGTCTACCAACCCTACCCCATCCCGATACCTCTCTCGTTTCTTGTTGCGTCTGTCTAATAGCGACCGGAACCAAAACGTCGAACTGACGCCGAACCGTAAGCTGACTACCATAAGAGTGTAACATCTCCTTATATAAGATCGCCACTCGCAAAGGCGTCGCAAGCAACATGGTATTCACTGTGACTGCCTTCTTTTATTCCATTCTGTACCCTGTGCACTTGCTCCATCATGGTTAGCCAACGCGGCTGGGACATGACCATCTGGATGGTCGTCTTCACCTTCCTCAATCTTTTGACTCTGGGTCTTCGATTCTATGCTCTAAAGCTGCAAAGCAGATCGTTGCGTGCTGATGACCTCCTCATCATACTTGCCGTTGCTTCGATGCTGGCACTTGAGGGGTGCACCTTCTGGGGTGAGCAACCAGCGTCCGCATCGGACATAGGACTAAGCTGACTTCGAGATATCCAGCAATACATAATGGACTCGGGACGCACGCAGTCGCGCTGAAGTGGTCCCAAATAGCCGTTCAGATCAAAGTGAGTTGACCTGCTTCTGAATGGTGTCTAGGAGTCTACATTAACCAAAAATTCTTCTTTAGCTTATGGTTTCCGCTTTCTGGACATGGACCATTGCTACTGTCTCGTGCAAACTCGCCGTCTTAGCCCTCTACCTCACTATATTCAACATAAGAATCTTCAAACTTATTATCTATGTCTTCATGGCTATCACTACGGCATACGCTTTCGTCTTCATTCCCTTTTTTATGACACAGTGTAGCCCTGTGTCAGCAGCTTGGGATCCTGTCCTCTCACAGACGAATTGCCATCCGAGATCAGTGCACGAACTGGCGTCAGTGTCTGTCAACCTGGCTCTCGATCTGTCGATAGTAGTCTTGCCTCTACCGATCGTATGGGGGTTAAAAATGCCTATAAGGAAAAAGGTCGCTGTCAGCGGCATGTTCAGCCTTGGGTTATGGTACGCGTCTATTGACCACTTTTTGCATTTTTACTACTTACCAAGTTCAGTATCGTTGGAGTCATGATTTGGCGTCTCGTAGACACGGCAACACCTAAAAAGAACCCAGACTTTCCTTATGACGTATATGTTCTAGCACTCCAGAGTCATCTCGAGGTATGGCTTGGAATTCTTGCTGCAAATTTACCAACACTCGCACCGCTCTTTCAAAGATTACTCTCCCAAAAGATGAAGAGCTATTTCGGATCTGGGGCTTCTTCTCATAAGCGAAGTACTCATAATCGTATGCTCAATACCTTCGGCAGCAGTGGAGCGAACAAGCTAAAAAGAGCTGAATTCGACCTCCTCCATGATACTTCTATTGAGCTGAGCAACCCTGAGCAGCGAGATGATGCTATCAAGATGCAACGCGATTTCACCGTATCTGTCGAGGAGACTCCGGAGGGGCATGGACGACAGGAGACACCCGGGGGCTTTGTGTAATAGCTTGAAGAACTTCACGTCGCTCGTTCAACGGTTTTATAGACCTTATGTTTACATGTTTTTGGCTCATTTTGAGAAGGAGTTCAATCAATAGAGCCGTTGTATTATAAAAGAACAGAACTACCTGTTGTACAACGCAAATCGTATATTATCTTTGAAGACCTGTGACGTCGGGCTAAATATATCCCAGTTGATAAACGTCATTAATCTAAAATGTTATTCCTTTAAAATGCTAGTAATCCATAATGTGTCTACCGGTGTCTCACACCATGCATCTTAATGAAAGATGCCATATTCGGCAAGCTGCATGAGGCACAGTCAGTGTAACGAAGACATAGCCTTGGTGGGACATCTGCTGATTCTTCGCCCCGTTCATCTTGAGGGAAAGTAGCCTTGTAATATATTTGCAGAAGATACCTTGTAAATATTCGTATATATATTGACCCAGAGTCAAACGCCACCTGATCAACTCAGCACTCTAGCATATTTCTCCTACTTCAAAGTTTTGATTATCTCGAATATTGAACCATCTTGCAATATGGAGCCTCCTTTCCCTTCACCGGTGCCCACTTGGCACAACGACATTTACCCCGCCATTGACCCCTCAAAGCCTGCTCTCAGCCATGAAGGTCAAACCGTCATTGTCACTGGAGCAGTAGGTCCACTGTCTCAACTGTAAAGACCATTTGAACTACCATTCTAATTGCAATTCCTTGAATTAGGGCAGTGGCATTGGCCGTGAGATTGCTATAGCCTTCGCTACAGCGGGAGCCAAACATCTCGTACTCGTCGGCCGCAACTCATCTACCCTTGAGGAAACAAAATCCAAAATCCCTGGCCACACACAGATCTCCATATCCACCGCTGATGTGACTGATGAAGCAGCGGTACAGAAAGTCGCTGATTCAGTGGGAACTTGGGATGTCTTGATCTTGAACGCCGGATATATGAACACGCCAGCACCTGCTGCGCAGGCAGATATTGGAGATTATTGGAAGGCTTATGAGGTAAGATCTACAACTAGAAATTATTCGTAAATTCTATATACTGAGTTTGGACTTCAACAGACAAATGTCAAATCCATAATCATAGGGGCCAAAGCATTTTTCCCCAATGCAAATCCCACCCGTGCGAGCGCACTTGCTCCAGTCGGCGGCTCCCTTGTATTCCCAACCAAGATGCTCGTCGGTCTATCTGGTTATCTGGTTTCTAAACTTGCTGTGATCAAAACAATGGAGTATCTAGCTCTAGAAAACCCCAATATCTTCTGTGCGACCATTCATCCAGGGATGGTTGACACCGACCTCTTCCGCAAGTCGGGCGCTACTCCGGATATGCTACCAATGGATAATCGTATGTAATCGCTTTCCTCTGCCTTAGATTCACGTTGGGTTCGGAAAGGATATACAAGGGAGAGACTAATAGTACTTATAGCAAAACTCTCGGCAGGCTTTATGGTCTGGCTGACCCTACCAGAAGCACAATTCCTTAATGGGAAATTCGTGTGGGCTAACTGGGATGTGGATGAGCTCAAGGGGAGTGCGGATAAAATTTCTTCGGGGGCAAAAATGACTGCTGGTATTGACGGCTGGCCATTCTCTCCGGTGTGATTAGGTGGCTTACAGGGATGACTTTCAACAGCTCTGTGACTGGTTATAAAACTGTGCCTAATATACTAAGGTTGTTGTTGTCATGGACCAAGCATGCGGGAGCGTAACTTCACACATTGTAAGAGTGGTGGGCGCAAGATCCACCTCGTGTTTATTCCTTCATGTCATTGTACTAATGGGAGCTATCATTAATGAAACTATGTTCGCATGCATGCCTAGGTTCTAGACCTTTCACAAGGTAAGCAGCATTCTGGATAGGGCCAAAACTTGACTCCACACACCTAGACGCACATATATTCTCACATGCTATTATATTAACTGACCTAAATGTAGCCTATCATCAACGTACTAACTCAACCACTTTGAGACTTATCTATCCCGCTTAAGGACCCATAACAATATATTCATCGACAAGTTGATTCAGAAATATCTTCAAGTCCTGAAAAACTTCCGTCTACACTATGGCTTCCCTACAGACGAGCACGGCGTTTCCAATCACTTATGAAGAACCAAGTGCAAAGAATACCCGCATTCAAGACACTAAAACAACATCGAAGTCGCTGATGCAGTGGCTAAAAGCAAATCTATGGAACTGCTGGCTCATTACCAAAGACGACGCCGCAACCTTCGTTGGTCCCAATACTGTCTTTGGGATTTGCGGCGCAGTTGCAGGTGCTACTCTGATCAACCACTCTAGCAGTACCCTCGACGTGTTATTCCGTCTGCCCCGGGTCATTCTCTTCAACTGGTCCAACCTCCTGATATTCGACCTCGCAAACCAGAGGCTTCCAGATTCGGCTCTTGAAGACGCACTGAACAAACCCTGGCGACCAGTTCCCAGCGGACGTTTGACCTCGGAAGAAATCAGACAGGCCATGCTATTCTTCATACCGGCAGTGCTGGCGCTGAATTATTTCGTGCTACACGTTGGGATCGAATGCGCCCTCATTCTCATATTAACGTGGCTATACAATGATCTCCGTGGGGGCGACGAGGACTGGATCCTTCGCAACATTATCATTGCTGCTGCATTTAGCTTGTACAATACCGGATCTATCAAAACCGCCGCAGGGACTTCGGCGACCGAACCAGCAAATCTTACCGGCACGGGATGCGCATGGGTACTTATCATTAGTGGTGTGATACTTACGACTATGCATGTTCAGGATCTCAAGGATCAGGCCGGGGACCGAGCCCGAGCCCGCCGTACAGCGCCGATAGTGCTTGGAGATGTGAATGCCCGTTGGACAATTGCTATCTCGGTGGCTTTCTGGTCCTGGTTCTGCCCATGGTTCTGGAATCTAGGATTCGTGTCTGCGGGACCGGTTATATTAGGTATGGTTGTGGCGTGGCGCTGCGTTCATATGCAGGGCAAGCAGGTGGACAGGAGAACGTGGGAGTTGTGGGCATTGTGGACGGCAGTATTGTATGTGGTGCCGCTACTGTGACCCTGGATATAGCAAAACCATCATTTTGGAAACGGTGGGGTTATGTTACCTTACATATATTAAAGTCCTTACTAAACGATCACCCAATAAGTCGATCCTTTGGTACGAATCCTGAAATAGAATCCGAAAGAAGTAGATTGTTTAAACATGCTTATATCTTGGCAGGCGGGATCATAAAGCTCTCAGTTTAATCGATGAGAGGCGGCGCCACGGTCCGATTTGACGAATCCTTCGCTTGAAAAGTTGAGATACGTATGCAGGACGTTTCCGCAGGGGATACGAGGATACAGGTGGTGCGCAGTAAGACTTTGCAGGCATCATCCCTCATCGAACAAGTTAAGACTAGCGCTATGCGTGAACGTTAAAGGAACGAGCAACAGTTTTTACATATTAATTGTCCGGTGGTACAAATTCTACTTCATACAGAGGATCATAGTCGGCAAGCCGGGGTTGAATCCTACAGCACTGCCGATCTGACATTCAATTTCAAAGTTTGATTCCACATGCTGTCATTGCTAGGACTTCAACTATCGTAGCGAAAAGCCGCTGCAAGCGTTTCGTCGAGAATAATAGGCCCCAACCGAGGTTGCATGGTGCGAGGCATACTCGGCAGCCAAAAGCTTCTGACGAATAGCGTTCATCTCATACGAGTTATATATGCCTTACCTGGAAGGACTGGAAAGAGAAATTAGGCGATCTGCCTAAATGCGTCAACCCTTTCTCTACACCGGGTTATCCTCCCTTATGGCTTCATTCGCACGTTTGAATGGGCGAATTGCTTAGACTGCTGTTCTTTAGCTTATGCTCTTCGACTCCGTTTTGTTATGGTTCAGGTCTTGCAACGGACATATATTGGACTGCACGCATGTATTAGATTCCCTTACGATAATCATTGGATTTTCCTCATCGAGTTTTTTTCCAAAGTATAAGCGGGCAAGATCCGCCATTCTGCCCAATCCAGATAGTCTTTTACCCGGTGAGAAAGCCATTGGCAAGATGGCCTATCCAGCAATTGCTATATTCGGAGTTATACTACTGAGATCGCTGCCTGTGCTCGGCTTGCCTCAGAATGCAGATATCTTCTCACGCCAACAGAATTGTCGTTGCTTTCCTGGAGACTCTTGCTGGCCTAGTCTATCGAAATGGGATGTACTCAACACGACCATAGGAGGGAAGCTTATAGCCACGGTCCCGTTGGCTAGCCCATGTCATATCAGTTCATTCGGACCATATGATGCGGCGAAATGTAAATCCCTACAAAACGATTGGTTAAATCCCAATACGCACGTTAACACCTCATCCTCGATTATGGCACCATTCTTTGCAAATCAGAGCTGCAATCCATTTTTACCTAAAGAGGATCCATGCGTCGTTGGTGCTTATGTGCAATTTGCAGTAGACGCAAGAGAAGCTTCTGACTATAAAGCGGCTATCAAGTTCGCAACCGAAAACAACATTCGTCTTGTCATTCGAAATACGGGACACGATTGGATTGGAAAATCCACTGGAGCTGGCGCGCTAGCAATATGGACGCACAATTTGAAGAGTACTCAAGTCCTGGACTATAACTCCTCCTACTACATTGGGAAAGCCCTTAAAGTAGGCGCTGGAGTGCAGCTCATTGAAGCTTTCCTGGCAACTCATAACCACAGTCTTGTGAATGTAGGTGGGACCTGTTCGAGCGTCGGTATTGCCGGGGGTTATACGCAAGGCGGTGGTCACGGGCTATCTGTGTCCAAGTTCGGTCTGGGGGCAGACCAAGCCCTTGAATGGGAAGTTATTACCTCCAACGGGACCCTTCTTAAAGCGTCGCCGACAGAAAATTCGGATTTATATTGGGCGCTCTCTGGCGGCGGAGGCGGTACATATGGAGCAGTGCTGTCTCTTACAATTAGAGTGT
The DNA here is from genome assembly GCA_000467715.1 of Hysterium pulicare CBS 123377. NCBI lineage: Eukaryota > Fungi > Ascomycota > Dothideomycetes > Hysteriales > Hysteriaceae > Hysterium > Hysterium pulicare. Next base: position 41,352 of record AJFK01000053.1, read on the forward strand.
ACAAAGATCAGAAAACAGCTGCTGCCAACCTTACTTGGACCAATACTGGCATAACCCAACAGACCTACTATGCGGGGATTACATCTTACATCAAGGGCCTTCCTGCCGTGTTAGACGCTGGTGCGACGAGTACGTGGCTGAATACCAACACCTCTTTTTCCATGTCTCCCGCTGTTGGCGTGGGGATGACAAAAGCGAAGATTGACGAACTGCATCAACCAGTCCTAGACGAACTGAAACGACTTGGAATCAATTATAGTAAGTGTTGTAGCAGGAATTGCGGGTTGGGGTGTCCTACTAAATATCCCATAGCATACTATTCGGCCGAATTTCCAACATTCTTGGACATGTATGATGTGATGAATCCATTCACAGAAACTGCTTTGTTTCAAATCGGTAGCCGACTCATTCCGCGAAGCGTCATCTCGACAGCTTCAGATAACTTTACAAGCGCGCTTCGTTCGATTAATGCACACGGCGGTGTAATCTCAGGCGTATCTTTCAATGTTTCAAAGGCGCCTGCTGTACCTAATGCGGCAAATCCAGCGTGGCGAGAATCGTCTGTTAGCCTGGTAATTGGAACGTAAGCATGATTCTCAACCTTCCTAAATGGGTTCTCTTGTTAAACCTACCTCCCTAGGTATTTCAACTACACCGACTGGAGTGAGGATCTTAGGCAACAAAAACTGATGACGGGTACGCTTGTGCCGGAACTGTCTCGCTTGATTCCTGGGGGTGGATCAGCGTACCTCAACGAAGGCGACCCTTGGGAGCACAAATGGCAGGAGGTATTCTACGGTAGTAATTATGCTCGACTCAAGCAGATCAAACAAAAGTACGACCCTGACTCCGTTTTCTATGGCCGCACTGCGGTTGGAAGTGAGGCATGGATAGAGTCTAATGATGGAAGACTCTGCCGGTCGTAGGGAGTTATAAAACAAAGTGAAAGATTATGCAAGTTTTAACGTAGGGTCAAACTATGCTCATGAAGATGCATTAAAGTTGATACTAGCGGTTGAGCTAATCCAGCGACCTAAAATGCGGTGTGATCAGTGCATATGTAATTAATCTAAATTGGCATACCTAAAATAGATGTCCTATGACATAAGTAATAGAAGAATCCTTATATTAGGTCTTGCTTTCGCCAACCACATAGATAGCTCATTCCCCTCATTCTCGCCGAAAGCCAAAGCGACTTACCATAAGACAGACTACGAACCAAAAATGACCTACACCATCGTCGCTCTCATTTGGCGCAAGAAAGGCATTACACCCGCAGAGTTCCGCCAACACTACGACAACGTGCACGTTGCGCTCCTAAAATCTCTTGTGGGCGACGACTTTCCTCTCTCGCACACCCGCCACTATATCAAGCGCAACGTTATCAAGAGTTCTTCGCCAGACGAGAGGAATGGGAACACTACCTGGCTCCCGGTTTTATTCCGAAATGCTTCGCCAGCGGATTTCGATTATGATTCGTTTACTATAATGGTTTGGGAAGATGAAGTAGCGTTTGAGAGGTTTCACACGAGCTTTTATCGACCAGAGGTAATCGAGGCGATTGAAAAAGACGAAGAAAATTTTGTTGATAGGTCGCTCAAGGCTGTTGTTGCTGTAGAAGAGCCTGTCACTACTCTGAAGAATGGATGATACTAGTGTATTACGCAATTTTCTGCACGGAATGCGATGAACATAACTATTAGCTGGGATGAGATACCAATAGTATGTTTAAGAAATGAAACCTTCCAGAGGAGATGCTTTCGTGCGTGGAAGTCATGTAAGGGAAGGTTGTTACCTATACTTCAGTCTTCAAGTGACATTGATTTTCTGCTCTTTCTACTCTTTCCGCTCTTTCGATAGCAAAAAGGTATGATGTATACAAAGTTGGTTGATTATAAGATTGTAGATTCTTCTATGAAGCTATCTGACCGGTAAGATGGATGACCGATTAACCCACGTGACACTAGGTCACCTGATATGGATTCGGTCAACTCCAAATATAACATCTTTCTGCTCATTCTACTCTTCTCTAATCTATAATGCTAATCAAAAGGTTGTTTACCTCTTTAAGTGCTTAATATTTCTAGCCTCTTTAGTAGCGCCTTTATCTATTACTCTTCAATATATAGCTACTGTACTCTTCTTCAAAAACCAACCTAGCACAATAATGTCTATCCTTCTATTGATTCTACGCCGCCAAAGCTAAATTTAAATGGCAGAGTTACTATTATTACTGGAGCAGTAGAGTTTAACCATAAAAATAGCTATAAGTATATTAACTACTTATACACGGTCAAACTTTAGTATTTGCTAACATTTTAATCAAGTATAACACTTTAAAATTTATCTTTACTTCCACCTACCTGTGTCTTTACTCATTTCCTATATGAGAGAACTTAATAACAGAACTTTGCCCATAGTATACTTGCCTACTGGCGGGTCTCCTTGACTCCAAATTACTCTTTGTTTGTCAAAATCTTCTGCATCGACCCTAACAATCCGACTTATCTTTGGATTCCGCGTTAAGACGGGAAACTCACATGCGCACCACCAGCACGCCTTTTTGACTCCCTTCGATGGATTTCTATCATCTGCATCATGCTGAAGCAAGACATAGGCTACTCCTTGAGCAGTTTCGGCCGCAAGATATGCTAACCCTCCTGGTTCTTCACTGCAGAGGCCGCTGGTCTTTAGGTAAGAGCTCAGCCGGCTGACCACTTCCTCCCCTCCCCAGTAGTCTTCTTCGAGGTCGAAATATCCAATACCTTTGCTCCCCAGCTTCTCTTGGATAAAAGTAGATACCAAGGCTGCAGATCGATGAAGGCATTCTTCGGAGCCATCGCACAAACTCGACCAAAACACGGTTGGCAACGACACTGATGGAACTTGATGTCCTGTTGTGATCGCCTCGTGTATTCTGTTCCATCCATATTTCTCCATTTCAACCTCGCCAGTGTATGCGCGCCTCCCATATGGTTCATCTCCTTTCCTCCAAATCACCCTTTCCTTCTTGAAGTTTTCAACATCCACTGCTACAATCACCTCGATGAGAGGATCTCTAGTCAAGGTGTTGTACACATAGGATGTCCAAGGTATACCGCGTCCATCTTTGTATGGATTCGCTGGATCAGTGCGTGCTGGCATTAATATGATTGCGGTACCTCTAGCACTTGCTGCAACAGCGTACCATGAGCGCGCTTCGCTTTTCCATTTATTTATATCTTCTGCTCCTCTTTCTTCCCTGGCTAGCCAGTCGTTTCCAAAGACCTTTTCCCATGTGAGTATGTTGTTTTCCTCCAGGTCCGAGTTTAAATCCAGAAGCTCCGTGGAGTACAAGTTGACTGCCTCGATATCGCCGGTTTTGATAAAGAAAATCGATACTCTCGCTTCCGGTGTCGTTCTCGAGACCGCTTCAAAGCAATATTGGAGCGATACTGGCTGGTGATGCGATATTTCTAGGGTGTTGGACAAGATTACTTGTTGATGCGCGAGAATCATTGGGCTTCTGGAAAGCAAGAGAACATAGGCCAGATGTATTCTCATCCTTCGTGCAAACGTGGAAAGTGCCATCACGAAAAGTCTTGACGCTGAGATCAAAAAATTAGTCTTTACTCCAGAGAAATCCCATTTTCGCCTCGTGATTTGTACCTACAATGGTTACGCATCATGTTGAGTCCTAAATTGTCATGTAACCTCACGGGTTGCATAGGCTGTGGAGTGATGTATGATTTCAGCTTACTTTTCCGTTTTATGGGTCTGCCACTGTGTACAATTTCAAGTGCGCCTCAATGATGATACCTCGCGGACCAATCAGGCTGGCCCGCCACTATACATGCAATTAATACGTTTATTGCAAAGCTAACAGCTAACATTCAAATACAACTTCGAGTTGCAACCACCTTGGCATATCGACATACAGAATCCTCCGTACAAACTTTCATCCTCACCTCGGGTGCGAACATTCGATTTGTGTCTCGGTAATTTCTCAAACGAGCACACCAAACAATTTGGAGTGTGGCGCAGCTTTTTTAGCCATAGAGAAATACTTCGTATTTCATAGTGAATTGCGCTTGAGGTCGTCCAAAATGTATCATATCTTTTTAGTGTAATCAAATTGTACACCCCATTACCCAAAGAGTCGATATAGCTGACGCGTCTTGCGCCTTGCGGTCCTGGACGCCTAACGCGACTATCACAAGCTTGAGAAGAGTGCTGGTAATGTATGTGAATCCTGCGGAGAAAGGGCGGTACACTTCGCATAAGTAGCATCGTCCTCTCCACTGGTGTTATGAGAATAACTTCCTTAACTTGCCTCAGGCATCAAGATCTTCATTGTGGAAGAGAGTTTTGTCCACTTGATTGTATTACCATGATACGGTATTCTTTGATACCTCTTGCTCTCTTGCTAGTAGCATATGTGAAGGCCTCCATCGTAGGTATGTGCAATTATAACCCAAAAGACATTGCACTACGCTTACCAACTTATCTTCATCTTAGAGCAACGATCACCTACCAATACTTCATATTCAGTAAAACTTAATTCCATAGCATCGAGTTTTATCCAAAACACTTATCCTTCCGGAACACCTCCACCAATATTTCCAGAAGAGCCGCCCTCCGATGTCCCTGAAAGCGACTATGACTGCTGGAAATCGTGGGTGATTTACACGAGTTTGACAACTTCCATTTACTACGCCGATGAGACAGATAAATTGAAGTTTACTACCGTTCTCGCAACATCTTCCAATACATCAGGAATCCATCAAACCGCTTATCATCCGCCTGTGATGACACTGTGCGATGGGAGGGCCCGGGCTTTAGGCAAGCAGACCAAAGTAAACTACGGGGTTGGTACTGTTACCATGGTACATGATGTGACAAGTATCTCTACCTGGGTGAGATCTATCAATCAAAGAGCGGTTTGATGTCGAAGGACTAACGGAATGCTAGGAGCCGAGTGTCCCAACCTGCACGGTGGATAGTTATGGAGAGGTCTGCAGCAGAATGTACGATGCGGAATCTACGATTATTAGTCGAATCGAGCAAGAAGGTTATTCAACCGACTTTCCCTTGGATGACAGTGGAAGGATAACACAGGTCCTACAACCGCCATGTGAAACCCTGGTATCATATGCTTCGTCCGAAGCATCTGTCACCTGTACCTACGATGACACTCGTCTTAACTATAAGGTTCTTTATTGGCCTAATATAAGTTCTGGCAACTTCTGCACCTCGACAAATGAGACCAGCCTTCCCCTCCAGCCTAAGCCGACCATTCGCGGAAGGCCCAACACTGCCGTATTTTCTGGTCATACTTTTACTTCGCCAACAGTCTACTATCTTATGAACAATGTGCAGATCCAGACCTATGCAGGCAAAGACATTTATAGCGATTCGCATTTTACCGCCCATGGAACGGCTGCCGACGGCATCACTATGGAAGTCGATCCAAGCGAAACTCAGATCTCCAGTGTCGAGCTGGAATGCCACAAAGGTTGCCGCCACTGTCTGAGACGCTGTTCATATCCGACTAGTTCTCCTTTTGTATTTGCAGATCTCGCGACTGTTCAGGCCCAGGTTTGGGATAGATACAGGGCTGCCAGGCGAGAGTTTTACGACACCACTATCTATCAGGGTATTTATACTCCTGTTCTTGCATTTCCCCCAGCAGATATAGCAACCGAGGACTCTCAATGGGGATTCTGCGACACAGTGCTTACGGGAGGGGCTACACCTACCTATATTGCTTTACCGACGGAGCTGCATCATCAAGAGAATAACCCTTGGATATTCCACCCACCAGCATTGACGACCGTCGAAGCTTCGACGACATCCATTTTGGCTATTACCAGGCCTACATTACCAGCTACCCCGCGATCGCATGCAGAATCAGTTGCCGTTGTAACGAATTTTCCAATCGCAAGCGTGCCTTAGTATCAAATAATCACATCGCATGATTTCTATTCTCAATGTAGTGATTAGCAGTGGTTAAAGAGGCGCGGGATACAATCTCGTGATTCATGATGTTTTTGAAACACCGTTACGTCATTCAATGAGATGAACCATAAATGAGAGCTTTAAATATAATCACCGCTTACGCGCGGTCGAGCTTTACCAAACTCTTCTTCCTAGCAAATATACTCTTAGATGATCCTTCGCTGCCTAACGCATGGTCATGCAGCAACCATCAGGGCAGTCCATGTATAAATGGGGGCGATTATCAAGTATGCAAAAAGTGCAACAGTTCGAACTCCACATCGGTTGAAATGTTTTTCTCTTTGCCGTGGACGAACCCGCAAAAAACTCCCCGAATTTCCAAGCAGCCCAGTAGCAAAATAGTGGCCAACGATAATGATGATGATGATGATGATGATGACTAGGGACCGGAGTCAGAGCCGGACAAGAAGAAGACGACGATGGTGAAGGAGAGCGCAGCAGGAGTCAACGACGATGATGGAGACGAGGAATCGGAGCCAGAGCAGAATACGAAGAGCGAGAAGAGCCGACGATGAGCTGGCAGAAATTGGGTATCTGGGGAATAAGAAGAAGAGTCGAACGGAACCTCGATCTAATACGCCAAACTGGCCGAAGGAAGTGCGGAGAGCAAGGCAAGAGGGGAACTAAATAACCCTAAACATATGATTCGGGTTGATTTGCCTTGGGGGTGTGGAATACTATAGTCTATGGATTAGCAGCGGACAATCAATCTCTTTTCATCTATGGTATCAGGTCTACGCCCCGGTGAGCGCTGGCTTCCATATCATGATCCGTTGAAAATATCCTGCTTGATTAGTGCCGCCACCGCAACGCGGCCTCAGCACGTCCCTGGTTCATCTAGGAAGGGCTGGTACAACATATCGACCGCGAAGAGCAAAATTATGCATTTTACGAATGGGTATATCATATCCATCAAAGCAACGCAGAACGATTTGTCAACTTCTTTCACAAGGCTGAGATACTAGTTCCAAGTGGGGTTAGCGCGCCTTACTGCGCGCCTAAAGCCAATCTCATCTCGATGTCGTCCGTCCCACACCAACGTCGCTTTCAACAAATCAACAACGATTGGCAGTGAATCATAACGTGAGTTGCAAGAAGCTGGATTCATCATCAGAAACATGCGAGGGATGTCTCTCAACTCTTCTGGATTCTGGATTCACCTCCACCAGCAAGGAATCTTGCTCTTTTTGCGCCCATCCTGGCTTTTACGAACCAATGTCGACCGATTTTTCCGATCCATTTGCACCATCCGTGGAAGACTCTACCATAGCCGAAGCGTTCGAACTACTCGCAGGAGAGTCCTTCCCGATCAACGTAGCATCGGCTGCATTCTTTTGGATTCCCGTATTCCCCGTCTCCCGTCGTTTCTTGTCAAGCTCGGTCTTGCGAGCTTCTTTCCAGTATTCGACTTCTTCTGGATACAAATCTCCGGGGAAAAAGGTGCCTAACATTGATCGTCCCATGCCAGGGTATGTTGCTTCAGCTTCTTGCAACGTTGCCATCACCTTGGGTTGTGCGAAGACTGCGCGATATTCAAGATGAATGCCGAATACTTCGGGCCGCCTTGGTGCACTAGCGATGACTACTGTATGTAGCATCCCCAACGTCCCCACTGCGATGAGGAACCAAGTGCTCTCCCTAAGACCACACACAGTAATGAGCAGTACGCACCACATTGTAGTTAAGCCTCCAAATAACCAAGTGATTGCGCTTTTGGGCGGAAATCCTTCAGCTGAACTCGCCAGGTCCTCCAGATCCAAACTCCGACCAGTACCAATAATCACGATGGCGTGCTGGGCGCCGTTGCCGCGCGTAAGAACCATCGTTTTCCTTGTGTTCTTATTGCAGGCCCACCTTTCGTGACTCCAGTGAGGAAGGGACGCAGTGAGGTACGCCAGGAAAGTTCCGGCACTCGCGATCGCAAAGATTTCCCAAGTCCCCCAGAAGATCCAAGGCACTGCGGAGATGAGTAATTGTATACCACTCACAACGAATCCAGAGTACCAGTACATATCGCGATGAGGAACGCCTGCTTCCGCCTTCGAGCTTGCTTCAAACACTGAGATGCAGAGACCCGCTCTTCTTTTCCGATACGGTCCGGCTTGCTTCAGCATCTCGTGGAAACGTTGTCGCACCTGGATGGGCATCCATGACTTCTCAAAGTCCCTAAGTAACCGACACAGGATCCAAGATTGATTGTTCCGAATATAGCCCCACTCGGTGCTAAAAACGATCGATGGAAACTCGGGCGGTGGCAGAAGTGCACTATCTCCGACGGCTGACAGCAAACCCATGAATGTATAGGTCACCCATCCGAAAGAGAAGACTACAGGAGTGGGAAGCAGTGAACGATTGCCCGTTTGTTGAGCAAGTGCCCTCTGTACCACGTCGCCGCCGATGAGAAGGAGCAAAGAGAGTATATCATTTGGATTAATCCATTGCGCACGGAGCTGCTGGCCGACGGATGATCCAACAGCACCCGGCTGCGAGCTGGCAGGAATGCGGGGAAGTACTAATGGTGCCATTCATTGATATCTGCGCCCTCAATGTACTGCTCGCGAGAATATAGGTTTGCAATGTGGTACGGAGTTAATAAGTCTTTACGCCTGCCCGAGGGTTTATCTTGACGACACTGATAGGGTTCTCACCCTACGTGCACACCACACAGTCGTTATCGGTATATCATGTGACGGAAGCGTTTGAGCCTCACCCCTCACCGGTTGGCCTTTAATAAGGGTCTTTGCTCGAATGAACGAGGGAACAGGGCACAGCCGGCTCGCACAAGACAAATCTATTTGTTCGGCTACCTGTAGGCATCCGTGCAGTCCAGGATCAAATCGAGAACGATTGCCTCATGCACATCAAACGTCATTGCATCATTTGTATTCCCTAGTGTGTTGCAGCGTGGCGGTTAGCTATGCAAGGCATCGGTCAAATTAGAATTCCAGACCACCAGCTATCCTGATTCAGCCTTGCGCCTAGAGCAACTAGCAGGGTAGAGTATGTACTTCGCAGTACTAACGGTGCTCGAATTGCTTCCTCTGTCTCACACCAGAACGACAATCCTCTTTTCAGCCTCAAGGAAAAACGCCTTTGCCTCGTTCGGCTGATAAAGGAAATTAAACATGCCCACTCGAAAGAAAGTATCTTCATCGGCAGGCTGAATCATTATACCAGCACACTCTGTAAGGTGCATAACTGTTACCTCGATGATTTTTCCCTCGAGGTGTGGAGAGACTCTGGCATAGTCGCTACCAAACCTCGGATACGTTGCCTTCACTTCAAAAATGTGAAATTCCCATCTCGTTTTACCTCGTAGCAGGGTTCCTTCGACATTACGACAAGGTCCTCGTAAGGTTATTCTTCCGCCCTTTACTCGTCCGAATGAATTGAGAGGGGAGAGGGGGTCCATAGAGTACCCTAGGACTTCACTTGTATAGGTGGAGGCACTATATGATGGATCCTTCCTCATCCAACTCACGCCGCCGTCTACAGAAGCCCAAGACCAACTAGGAGCCTGGTTGTCTGCTGGTGACATTCGAGGATCGTCAACGATTGATGGCTGTCCGTCCGGATAGTCAGGATAGCCTCTGGGAGTGCCTCGAATCCATACAAGCTGTGCGAGCAGAAAACTTTTGCGTTCTCCGTTCTCATGCCACAATCCAGCCAAGTATTGGCTTCCTGGGAATGCAGTCTGAAATTTGGCTGCAAGCCCAGCTATTGACCGCAAACGATCCTCCTTCCGGGTTAGATGGCGTGGGCTGTAGTCACTAACCGTGTCTTCCCAAAGCGCCTTCCACCATGCGCTATTTTGTGGTCCCGACTCTATTTCATTGAAGAGAAACGGAGGAAGACGTGCATTTCCGTCCGATGAACCGTCATTTGGACCCCCAAGTTCTAATTGACGGCTTTGACATTGCCACACTACATGGTTCATGCCGTATATCAAGACTCTGGGGGACAATAATCGTTCTTCGAGCGTCCATGCGCGTCGGCTGATAGGCTCTTTCAGGAGGTGAAAACGAAATTTTGGTTGGATACGTAGCTTTCCTCTAGCTCCATTGGCGCAAGCATAGGGTAAGTCAAACGGTATAAACCAGCCTGTTCCACCCTCGACATCATCGTTAGAGGGAGGCCGCGCATTGGTAAAGCCATCTGCACAGGACGTCGCACACGCAGCGCTAATAGTTATTAGAGAATTACTAAATACTTCTTTCATTCTTCCAACTTCCCTTTCGCGATCTTTAAGGCAATCCTGGATAATGCAAATAGAATCAACCCATAGATATTGGATACCTAGTTGCTGCGTAGCAAGCAAAGCATCCATTATTGTCTGAGGGAGATTGAGTACCGGGAGCTCTCGTTTGTGGGTCTCGACGGTACTAAGAAGCGTCATTACATCCTGTTCTTTCATCCCCCAAGCATAGCTGAGAGCGGCGTAGTAACCCGGAGAATGATCAGTTTCTATGAGGCGAGGAGCCAGATCCGAGCCTTTGGGGCCTAGGTCAATGACCCTCGTCGGCATCGGTTTAGCAATTCTCTTATTACAGCCAGCATGCTTACTAAAGCACTCCTCGATCTGGTGCTGGACGAGCTCAAAGGCATGTGTTGACGCCTTATCAATTACAATTGGTCGGGTAGTGATATACTTCGCAGCTGGGTCGTCTGATCCGCGTTAGCCCGCACCCTCGATATGAATTGAATCCGGGATTACCTTCAGCGGCCGAGACCAGAACCTTAAAGAGATGATGACACCACCGTGGTGGGCGATGCGCCCAAAACCCAGAACTTTCCGCAAGATAGACGTTCAAACTGCCAATATCAGACGCTACAGAGCGCTGCAATGGACGTCTTGTAGCCAGGAAGAGCAAGATAACGCTTTCACCCGAAGCGAATCTTTCCTGCGATTGTTTTCCGTTAAGCCGTCGAACTTTTTGGATGGCTTTTTGAATTATTTGGCACATGGTGCATCCGTTCGCGGATTCCTGGGTTATATCCCCTATTTTTCTGCGTATTTTTACTCCATTTTGCTCTAGGAAATCCTTGAGTTTGGGGAGTGGAGTTGATTGCTCCAGGAGTCCAACCTTCCTTTTCGTAGAGGCAATCTCCGAACAATGCCGACATATATTTGAAGTGTGCTGCATGTTTCAATTGCGTTGATGTTTGATGCTCGGTCTGGAGGGATAGCCGGATAACGAAAGAAAGATGTGCCTAAGAGGCCACCAGGCTCTAAATGCACGCGGCTCGGCTTGTGGCTAGATTCTATCTTTGAGCGAAGAAAACTACCAACCCCCTTTGTACCGTTCACTGATCAAGTGTTCAGAAAGGCTGAAACCAGGCAGATTGTCTGGGGCCTAGAAGTCCATTGGTCCCGTCTTCGTCCAACACAGTAATCATTCCACCCTTGAAGGCAACAAGGCTGCCAAAGACCGGTCAGTAGACGACGACGGCACGGCAGAAGCTAGGCAAGCTTATCGTCCAATGACGGTCTACAGCGTGGCACCTAGTAGGCTGACGCAGCCTTCAGCCTGGTGGAACGCCAGAATGCTGCCGCAGGAAAATCTTTGCCTTATTAGTCGCCTTGTCTCTTACACAGAAGTTGCCACCCCGCGAAAAGTTATATGCTTTCCCTCACCGGTATGGAGCATCTTCCTCGAATCATCGACGGCGCGCCAGAATCAGTCCCCATTGTATATCTCGGGCATATTTGTGCCTACGACAATGGTGGCTTCAGAACATTCCCGAGCCGGCAAGGTTGGAGACTGACCGGCCAGGACTCTTATAGCGATACACTCGTTCGTGAGAGGAACGCACCCGCGACTGTAGCAGAAACAACCGCGTTTCTTCAAGCATGGCTATTTTTCGGGCTGCTTAGTGAAACATTCAACATTGTTGGTCTTCACGCAAGCAAGCAAGACTTCATTCGCCAAGATGAAGATGGCTCCGTCGTTACGAGCGCTCGGCTACCGGAGTACCTAGAGAGGTGGCGGCATATTAACGACAATCAGGAACCGGGAACCCAACGAAAATATCTTCATGAGGTTTTTGAACTCCTGCATGAAGCTGGAGATATTGTCGACAGCCTCCTATCATACCCAAGGCTTCAATACGCAACGGACCACGATTCCATGACGAAGCTGATCATCGCGGAATCGATTGCTATGCTCGGTGATAGTTTGATGAACGCGGCGAAACGGATTTGGGCTCCTTTTAGGGCCGATATACAAGGGCTGGTTCGACATCGCATTCGCAAGGGGCTTAGGTCCAGTGAGCCGGCGACGCTTTCATTGAAGCGCCTGGAGAAGCGAGGCTGGTGCAAGAGCACTCGCATGATGCTCCACCGTTTAGTAGACACCACGGGCTTGTACTACGCAGGAATGCTTGCAAGATCGAAGATGCCGAACTGTCATGACGGTTGCTCTCTTACAGACTGCATGATGATGCAGATCAATAAAGGGAACTACGAGCCTCAGCATGCATCCCCAATAGAAGTGAGCGTATTCACCCCTTCCTTCAATCTGAGGGAAGCGTACAGACGTTCGTCTCCGAGCACTATCCTACAATCCAAGTCTGCTCGGTCTCAGTTAAGTTTCCATAGAACGCTGATGACGAGAATACACTATCCTCTCCAACTCAGGTGCTTTGTCCTCCACGTAAAGACACAAGCGCGCAAAAACGAGCGGTGATGGGTTCGGTCCTTGGAACATCCGGCAGGTTGTCATTCTGGATCAGGGTAACCAAGCAGACAATAAAGTCCGTGTTCTTCGTAACATCTATATATTCTCTGAAAATGAGAGCTGGACGCTCAATTTCCAACAGATTGATGTCTGTATTGTCATCGTCAATTACTGTGCAGTTACGAAGACTATACATGGTCCATGGTCCCTCTCCTCTCCTCAGCGCTACAGTGTCTTGTGAAAGTTGCCTGGACGGACCGTGGGTATTATTGGTATCTTTAACGGTGGGAGCGATCAGAATGGTACCATTTGCGATGACTGGCAGGCCTTGTGGTATCAAAGTAGCCCACCTATACTGCACAAATGCAAAACCAGCCTTGCGCAGAAAAGATTTCGGAGCCCAGCCCATGCCAGCCTTGTCCGTGAATTTTGGCCCACTTAGAAAGAGAACGTCCTGCGGAATTCGGGGCAGTTGTCGAAGCAAAAGCTCCATTCGTCGTTCTGGGTCATCACTCTGGAGTAAGAATCCGGGGTCCATGCCCAAAATTGTGGATATACAAACAGGCTCATCGGACGCTCTGGAAGTGTTTCTCCAAGCCAAAGTTTCAAGCAGGACCAGAAAGGCAGCCAGAACAGGCGACTCGCCCTGAAAGTCTGCGTAGTCGGGAGGAGCGTCACTTGCATAGTCCCTCCATAAACCCACGGCCTCGAGATGAAAGAGTGGTTCGTAAGCCTTCGTCGGGAGAGTACTAATGAGGCATGTCGGTTGATGGTTCAAACATTCCTGGACAAGCTGACTGAGTGGCAATAATCCATCCTTGAATTGGAAAACCAAGGCTTCTTTCATGTTAAGGCTTGCCTCCTGTAGAGTCCATAGACGCCTTTGCCAGGTAGAACCTGCTACTCGAACAGCTCTTTCTACCGGGTTCGTGGGACCGACTTGCTGTAAATCCTCATCAAGCACAAGGATAACGCTAGCGTCTCGATATGTCGCACCCATGTGGCGGAGCGCGAGAACCCGACACCGACCAGATACTGGCACACAAATAGTATCTATCCATAGCCCAGCAGTACACCATGGCCCTACTTGCTTGAGCAGATAGAAAAGCCGCGACATTTGGCACGTAGGTAAGGTGTTGCCGTTACGATTTCCAAGCCCATGGCTCCAGACGTGTGAGAGCGCAATATAGAACTGTGATGGATCTCGACGTACGACTACCAGCCTGACTTGGCCATTCAGTTCTTCCATCTGTACTACAGGAAGACCGTCGGACTCGATAATGAATTCGAGTTGCTCCGTTGTGGCTCCGAGAAACGGACAGTTACCGTCACATTGAGAAGTGTGCTTGGACTTGTAATCTCCCTCCACTTGGTCGCAAAGACAGATGCTAGCCGAACAGCGACTATGGTCTCGTATTCTCACGGGGGAGAGCTCTGTCAAATAATAGGCAGTGCTTGCATCCATGGACGGGAAAGCAGCAAGCTGATTGGGACACCAACCACCGCTTATCAGTTTTCTAATCAGCGTTTCTTCCAAGGACCCTGGTTCTCGTTTTGTTACCAGCCCAGTGGCGAGTGAGAGCCTGTGATCGCGAATACGTGTGAGGTGGTCATCACTCCATGGTACGAAGGGAAGAATCATTAAACTCTCCGCTAAGCTGGTAATCGATAAGACAACAGGCCAGCGATCAGAACAAGCAGAAAGTGTTGCAATTGTAGCTCCTGGCGGTCTGAAAGATGCGTAGTGCATAGAGATCCTAAGACAAAGCTCAATCTGCTTTACTGCTGCTGCTCGTGTCCCTGTCGGCAAGCTCATCAGGGCTGAAGCAAATGACCTGACATAGTCTGCCAGTCTTTTTTTGGTCACGTATCCGGCGTCGGTGAAGTCGTCTAGTATAACGGTGATGCCTACGGCGGAGAAGACTTCGCTCACAACCCCGAAAAACAGCCATTCCTGAAGAATTGCAGTCCGCTGCTGTAGACTCAACCCATTCGAGTCAGTCCAGGAGATATCGTCCGTCTCTGAGATATCTGGGTTGAAGTCTCTGCGGGCCGGGTAGTTGAGGAAATCTCCAACCTCGTAAGGTTGGGTCGAGAGGTGTGGTATGAGAAGAGATGAATCTGGCGTGGCACCCTCAACAGGCGGGAAATGATCCATACTTCTTCAGGCGTTGAAGGAGCCCCGCGACAAAGTTCTATGCGAGTACTGGCTCGGAGCGATATAGGTTATAATTCGAGGTAAGCTACTCAGGTCACTGAACAAAGGTGAGTAATAAGGCAGTACAAAGTAGAAACAGTATCCTGTTGTCGGTGTTCCAAGGCTCTCTGCTCCAAGCCACGGTGTCACGAGGGATGGAGGGGTATTTGATTCTTCGGCTAATCATTGGACGATGATATGAGGCTGGCCGTGTGGTGAAGTATCCGACGAAAGCGTTGACGATCATTTCGACGTCTACTAGATTAGCCACAATTGTCCGAATCAACCAGACTACTGCCTTGCTCTTTGGTCCACCTGCTAATTATTTCTAACAGGGACGATACAGCAATAAAGAGACCACAAAGAGCCCTCCTAAACAGTGAACCGAACCAGACTACACTAGGCCTTACTCGAACAAACGCCGGATTACTAACCACACTAGGGTCATATAACATGCACCTCAACTGTTTCTAGTGAAGTCTATTTAGATAATCAGTTGGCCCACTTGGATTAGGTTTCATCCTCAGTCTGTTGTACATTTTCTTTTCTGCCTTGCATAGGCTCCGCCATGATACTGTTGGGTTGTGATCGAAGCTGATCCTTCTTTTCCGCCCAGAATTTCTCCTCCTCTGGCCTCAAATCCCCAGGAAAGAAAATTTTGACCAAAGGCAGCCCAACCCCAGGATATCGACGCTCGACTTCCTGGAGGACAGGCATAGTCTTGATTCCATCGATAGAGTCGTGGTGCGTGAGATTGATACCGTGGCCGGCGGGTGACCGTGTAGCGCCTGCTACGATGATGTTTTGAAGCATTCCGAGGAAGCTATAGGCTTGTCAGCTCACTAGTATCGTTGAGAAGTAAATGCTTTTGCGTACCCAACACCCAAAAGGAACCATATCTCGGCTTTCAAGGCCCCAGCGCAGATCAAGAAAACGACCCAGAGCGCCGCGATGACTGCAAGAAAGACTCGCGAGAATCTTTCGGCGACAGGCGAAAGCCGAATGTGAGAAGCGGCCAAATCCTCGAGATTCAATCCCTCTTTGCTCGTGTTTTGGATTACAAACACATGCCTGTGCCCGTTACCTCGAGTAAGACTGTAGCAGCCGTCGTGCCTACGACAACACCACTTTTCAACCGCCCACTGTGGCATCAGGCTACCACCAAATGCCAATATGGTTCCAGAGAGTGTGAAAAGAAACACACTCCAGTTTCCACGCACTATCCAAGGAATCATGGCGATGATCAATTGTAGCGGTATGACAAAGATGCCAATAAACCACACCCAATCTCTCTCTAGCACTCCGCCACGCCCAATGGCATGATACACGATGACACTGAGTCCGCCTTGCTTCTTGGGGGCCTTTTTCTCTAAGTCTCGGAGCAGCCTTGCGAGAACCCAACTCGTGTTGTATCGAACATACCCACTTCTGGTATTCGCAACCAATAATTGGACGTCGGGCTCTGGCATCAGTCGTCCGTCCCCGACAACAGATGCAAGAGCAGAAAATGAATACGCTACCCACCCGAAACTGAAAGCTATCGGGGCACCGTATCGGGAACCACAGATTTGTGCTAAAGCCTTTTGAACAATGTCCCCGCCGATGATAAGGAGAATTGTTGTAAAGTCGGTTGGATTACTGAGATAAGATTTGAAGAAGCGTGAAGGATTCTCGTCGGGTAAGATGGCCGGGATTGAGGAGACTTGTGCTGATGCTGGTTCTGTAGATTCTGTAGGGAGAGCGCGACAGCTCCAAATGAACGTCAATCCGAGGAAAAGGGCAACTTTGTTCCAAGATCTGGTTTTCAGCATCTTTGAATAGGAAGTTTATCAGCGAGAATAATGCAGAGAATATCGAGCGTGTAATAATTCAGGTTGATCTTGGGTGGATTGGATGGTATCACATGAGTTTGAGTAACCGCAGAGCTGTCATTATTAAATAAAATGAGCAACGCGGGTCCGGTGGCGCAAGCTGCAGACTTGATTATGCAGGTGAAGTGGCGCACAAAGGGTGGCCTAGCGACAAGGCTGAGATCGGAGGAGTCTAAATAGAAAGCTGAGATACAGTCAGATCTTGCGCTTGCAACTTCATATTGGGCTTATTCCCAAAGCCACCATTATGCTATCGGTCCCGCGCTGAAACCGTTGAGCGAAGTAAAGGCTGTACCCAGGTAGCATCAAACGTGAAGCTATCCTCAGTGCGCAATTTGACTCGACTAAAACCCCCAACCCGGCGGGTTTTCTTGGAATACTTAAATTGCGACAAACCTGGCAACGAATCGAACATGATCAGAGCTCGGCGTTCAGAGAATGGTACGTGTTTGGCGGTGGCTCCCAAAAGGAAGATGATCGAGAGTGGAATGAGGCGAGTCCGGTGAGGATCGGACAACTCAGCCTGCTGTGTCATACACAGTCTGAGACAACAAGCTCGAGGCCCAAAAATCACCATCACTTCTTTTGGAAAATGGCTGATCACATTATTTCGGTACCAGGACACCACATCAAGCCCATCAGAATTCCGTACGATGGGCCGGTATATGATCGCGGTCCTTGGTCTTCGTTTCCGGACCGACAAGGCTGGGATGCAGCCTTGCTGAGTGAAACCGAAGCACCTCCAAGCTCACAGGAATATTGCAAGTTTCTCGAATGCTGGTTCTACTTTGGCACAATTCATGCCGTATTTGGGGACATCTTTAAGCAAGAGCAATTATTGAGAGTGGATGAAGATGGCCAACAGTGCATTACGACGACTTGCCTTCAACAATACGTCGATCGCGCGCTTTCTCGAGGACGCCGAGCATTCATAAAAACCTCTTATGCCGTACTCAACGACACTTTCACTCAACTCAACAGACCAAAGGTTCGTGATTGTATCAGAATGGATATGCTCTTCGCGATCCATGTGCTTGCGGCTTCTCTTAGCCTTCTTGCTAGAAGTAAATCCGTCAGAGAAAGCAATACTGGTTTGAACGCCTACTTCAATTCGAATCCTGAGATAACGATAGATTGGGTACAGACAAAGCTGGTGTCACAGGACTGGTGTCCGAGCGAGGTTGGTAGATTCTGGGAAAGTGACTCACTCCACGTTCTGAGCCGGGCATATGCTCTCCAACTCATCCGACCAAGCCGTGAGAATTCGGCTGTTGATCATTCCAGATGCTCAAAGAGTGAGTGCTTTGAGAACTACGTAGACAATGCTACGTATAAGACGAAGCACGTCCAACCAGAATGCACCTGCAGGCATCTCAGTCCAGATATAGAAAAAGTAAAGAGAATCTTACGGAATGGAGGCACGCCTCTTGTACGAATATCAAGCATTAAGAACGGCAATGATTACAAGCTTAAAGTCCTCCGATATCATCCGGGAAGGCGATATGTTGCCATATCACATGTTTGGTCAGATGGTTTAGGTAACCTTGATGGGAACTCGCTTCCTCGTTGTCAAATTAAGAAACTGAAGGATAGAACTCGACCTGTCCTCTTGGATGGCACGTTGAATACGATTGATGATCCTGCACGTGCAGTTGTACAGTTTGCAGCTCATTGGGCCGGCAGCTTGGCCCGTGGTCGGCAAGACGCAACAGTCCTGTGGATAGACACATTATGCGTACCACGGGAACAAGAAACAAGGAATCTAGCTATTAAAGGAATGAAGAAAGCTTATCAAGATGGTATGTGATCCCTTCTAAACTACGGGAAATCGCATCATGGCCTTTGCGCTTGTGGACTTCATTGCTCAAGCAGGCTTCAGAGACATACTGATGATCAATTATAGCTTATCGTACGTTGATTCTTGATTCGGAACTTATGTCGACTTCGACGTAAGCATCAAGCAAAGAGGAGATCCTCTTCCGCGTTTTACACTGCTCAGGATGGATGCGCAGGCTCTGGACTCTCCAAGAAGGCATAGCCGCAAGCAAACAATTATATGTCGCATTCGCGAACAAAACAATCCAAATGAACCAATTAGCTTGGCAGCTAGAGATCAAGAAGGATCGAAAAGGTTTCAACCCACGTTCGCAGTTCAATGCCTTTGTAAAACCACTCGTACTTTATTGTTTCGCAACATGGGCTAATTGGTTTTTCAATGTCACAAGTTCGCACTCAACTTATGACAGAGTGATTGATAGGCTCATTTATATGGGACCAAAATGCTCCGGGATTCTTGATTCTGGTACACTTGTTGCTACGACATGGGCCAACGTCGCCGCCAGAGCAACGAGCAGGGACGAGGATCGGCCAGTCATCCTCGCCGGCATAGTCAATCTAAATGCGTCACCTCTACAGGACATCCGCGGAGATGCTGAGCGCAGAATGAAAGCTTTCTATCGCATGGTACCTAAGTTACCTCAAGGCATAATATTTGAGCCTGGACCGAGGTTCGATGAATATGGGTGGCGGTGGGCGTTGAAAACTTGCCGCTCGCAGGAGAATATGATTCAAGGAAGAGTCATGGATTCAAAGCCGAGGATCGTGAAACCAGGGGGCCTGCTGGTGAAATATCCAGGTTTTATTGTCCAAAACGATAATGGTCTAGGCTTCTATCCCGAGGAAGATCTGGAACCTTTCTTACCAGAAGGAAAAAGCGGTTG
This sequence comes from Hysterium pulicare CBS 123377, assembly GCA_000467715.1. Lineage (NCBI taxonomy): Eukaryota > Fungi > Ascomycota > Dothideomycetes > Hysteriales > Hysteriaceae > Hysterium > Hysterium pulicare. Next base: position 60,814 of record AJFK01000053.1, read on the forward strand.
GTTTTTCAATGATGTCCGAACCGTCAGCGAGCAGGAACGAGAACTATTAAGCACCGGATGCATACTCGTATCCCCAAAATATCCATCAGCAGAAGGGGGAGTTCCTACGCTACCTAAACTTTCCGGACAAGTTGGACTAATTTTCCGGCAATCTTACGAAAGGGTGAACCACTTTCTATTTGGTGGAGGCTCCGGCAATAATTACGCGTGTGAATGCGTCGTGTTATCTCTGATCAAGCAGAATAAAGGTGTCCGTTTTGCAAAGTTCGAATTTCAAGGCGAAGTAACGCGCTCGCCGATGACCCAGTCTCAAAAGATGGACTTGTCAGAAAAAGGCATTCCCACCATCTCGAAGCCGCTGGAACGACAACAGAAATGGTGCGTAGGATAAGCAGTGGGTTTAGACCTAGTAGATATATTTTTAGCACTATCTAGACTTAATTCCGCGTCTGATATGTATCCATTCCTAATATATATCCGTTCCATATCATACCAGAATCGGGGTTCCATGCGTGTGACATGGGGAATTGAACAGAAGATGGATGCCTCTAGATATCACTCCTTGAAAACCAACCTGGAGCTGTTACATAGTAAGAGATTGAGTTACCATTGAGAAGCTTTCTAGACTTGTATAGGCACTAGTGGTCGCAGTACGGCGAGTGCTGATACCCCGTGTGAACCATGCCGACAAATTACAGAAGAGGATTTTTCCACTCATAAAGAAAATTCAGCAAATCTGTGCTAATATGCGTGCAATTATGCTCGCTTGAACGTAATACGTGGTAAAATTCGGGGAAAAAATTGACATACTAAAACACTAAACTGTCTCCCCTGGGCATGAAAGAAAGAACCCAATTGTGAAACTTCCGTTATGTGATAGGTATGAAAGATTGAAGGTTGCCGGGATAGGAAAGGAAGTTCTCCTCCAAAAGAGAAATGCAGCCAAAACCCCAGCTCTTTTCAGCCCCAAAGCCTTCTGCAGCTCGAGCCACTGTATTTATGCTTTCTTGGACAACATCCGCTACGGTTCATGAAGCCGGCCACAAACAATTTTTCATTGAACACACTGTTCTCTAACTCAACTCAGCGTATTACGGCGCGGACACCTTTGGTATCCGCTTTTGGGAGGGGGATCAAGAAGTCATGTGCCATCCTCACGTCACTCTCGTCGGTCTCAAAAAGTTCGAGTTTCGGGCCGCCGGAGCGATACAATACGGCAAGAACAAGGCTCATTTCAGCCATGGCTAAGCTGATAGCCAGGCAAAGAAAAACGTTAGCTAATCAAACGAGCATACAGTGATGCAGGAACATCACAGGATTCATGGGAGCTTACTTCATTCCCACACAATTCCTGGAACCTCTGCAGAAAGGTACCCAGCTTCGGTGCATGGCTGGATCGATATACCCAATCCAACGTTCGGGGATAAACTTATCAGGTAATGGGTATACTTTGGGGTCACGGTGCATCAAGTAAGCCGACATCCCAACCGGCACCTAATAAAGCGTTAGGGCTATGCTTTACTCTCCGTTTTGGGATGAGAAGCTTACCCCGGCTGGAATCGTGTATTCCCCGTATAGAATTGGCTCATCAGGAGAGACTCGGGGCAATCGATGCATTACTCCGTAGCTGATCCTGTAGAAAGGCTTGAATAAGGAGACCTGAAATGTACCACTAAATCAAGTATATATACGCATGTACTTACCGTAAAGACTCCTTGACGATAGCTTGTAATAACGGCAATTGCTCAAGCTCGGGCCAGGTCGGTATGCTCTGAGGCCAGCCAGCCATAGTAGCTCTCAGCTCAATTTCCAATTTTGATCGGAGCTCAGGTTGTGAAAGAATATAGTATGATGCCACGCCAATTATGCGCGCTGTCGTTATAGTGCCAGCTGTAAGCATCACTTGCGCTTCCTTGGTAAGACGGCCTTCGGTTTTCTCTGATGCTGGCATATTGCTGTTGAGAACGTGATTGAATACAGAAGGTAAGCTCTTGTCCGAGGCTTGTGTTGTGGCTCTGCGAATATGCTGTCTGGCGCTCTACAGTGGAATTTCAGTGTGCACGGCAGGAAAAGTAGGACCAACAAAGTTCGTACCTGCGTGAATATATTGAACACCTGACCTTGAGGAAATGCCCATAGAAGGAACCTTTTGGGGACGTTGTTGACAATCCTATTTTTATGTGTAAGCTTGCGAGAAGGCATATAAGCTGGCAACCTACCGGATAAGCCATGGAAAACCAGTAAATAAGGGCGTTTGTATTACCATTTTGTGGACAACGTTATACCTAGAACATATTCCATGGTTATGAAAGCTCTTATGAGAAGGATGGAATGACACACCACTCTGGTGAGAAATTGGGATCACTTAGGAATTGATCGTAAGAGTCGTCATTGCCCAAGCATATTCTTCCCATGATATCGCCTGAGTAACAAAAGAACGCATGATCCAGCCGAACAACTTGATCCTTGCCCTCGAGCTCCCTAAACCGAGACTCTAATTTTAATGTTACCTCAGCAAGGATCTGTTGTAAGGAAATAATGCCCTTCTTTGAGAAGAATGGTTCGAAAGGCTTTCTTCTATTCCTGTGGAGGTCGTGGTCCTTCGTGAGCAGAAAAGACCCTAAGCAAGTCAATTGGATGGAGATTTCATAGGAATGCTTTGCCTTACCATCGAAATCAAGACCTTTGGCAAAAACGTCATAATGCTCGGTTCGTCGCCTATACTCTGTAACATAAATCTCGTTATAGAACTTCGAGTCGTGGATTGAGAGCTCGTCGGGATTGATTCGAACTATAGGGCCTGAAAAGTAATACTCATGTTAATATTCTTCATAAGCGCTATCAAAATAGGGTCACAGACCAAATCTCTTGTGCAATCTCTCGATTTCATAGATGAACTTCCCTTCAAGCCACCAATCAAAGTAGAACTCATACCAGCGTGTAGCGGCCGCAAGCTTGGGTCCAGGAAACCCAGCCAAGGTTGAGAAGTACAAGCGATAAGCAGCAATGCAAAGGGAATAAGCAAAGCAGGCCACTACGATAGCGATAAGTGGTATCGTAGAAAATGTAAAGCAACTAGTGAACGGCATTGCGATGTCTGCGTAGCAGTAACCAGAAGAGTGAATGCATCCAAACTTGAGACAGTCATGTAGATGGTGTGGATAAGTTACTGATAACACTAAGCCTTTTACGTATTTAGATACTCGCACTTTACATGCATACTCACCCCTCTACATAAACCTGATAATAGCAACTGGCATTAAAGACCATTAGCCGGCTCAAATAGCCCATGTAGACTCCTGGCACTAGTGTTGAAAAGGGTAGACAGCCGAACATTATAACTTGTCCAATACTTCATTACCTAGGTAGAGTTACGTCGAAAAACACCATTACGTGCACAGCCCTGTTAAGAATCTACATACAACGTACCCGCCCCCCAAGTAGAGAAGGGTAGCTGGTAAAACAGTGGGGTAGAAAAAGCGGTGAGGCTGACGTCTGACGCAGACCCCTAGAAACATGGTAGCTGAAAGTAATAAAGCTGAAGGTTAAACCCCGACTTCTTCCAGGATTCTGATAAAGCAAGCAAGGAAATAATCCGGGCTGATAACAGCCTTAACCTAAAGCCGGAAAGGATTTTACTTCGGAATCCTTCCCACAGCCATGGCCTTGTGATTCCAGACGGATCACGACATGATTGTCGCTGCGGGTCCTTTCCGACGGACCATGCAATAAGCCCCAGAATAGAGCCTTTAGCGGACTCTGAAATAGAGCCTGTCATATTCCGTAAGGTCGGAATTTTCACGTTCTATTTTGCCTCAAACACAACCAGTCCGACAAGATGAAGTATCGCTATTCAGAAGAAATAAACCAGACACTTTACGAGACACATGGTCTTGGTATTGACGTTGCACCTCGCATGCACAAAGATTTAATCGAGGAGACTAAAGGTACACTTAGAGCCCAGGGAGACTGGAGTAAACATGTGTCCCCAGTGGATGGGTATAAAGGAGGATTAGGTCATTGTTACCACTTTATGAGTGTCACGATTCCAGAGTGCTTGCCAGACAGACTTGAGATCCTCTCTTATGCCAATGAGTTTGCCTTTCTATACGACGGTAAACAATGAACACGTGAAAAGTCTTGAGAAGAAGTCTGACATGACAACAGATGAAATGGAGAAACTCGACATCAAGAACTACTCAGAAGAAAGTCCCGAGCTTCTGGAGACGTTTCTCGATGCCCTGAACCAGAAGATCGGACCACACACTCGTCCAGAAAAGAAGCTCCAGGCACAGATCCTTTCTGAGATGATGGCCATAGACCCTCCTCGAGCTGCTGTCATGATGAAATCTTGGGCTACTTTCGTGCATTCGGCCTCCCGAATGAGAGCTACACCTTACAAGAGGTTAGAAGAATATGTTCCAGCTCGAGTTATTGATGCTGGGGAGTTGTAAGCTCAGAACTCTGATTTCAAGGTTAACTTTGTTTATGCGTTTACGGATGGATGCTGATGGACCGCATAGGATCTGGTTCGGCTTCCTCACTTTCGGCATGGCTCTCACCATCTCAGATGGCGAATACGACCTATGTACTGAATTAGCCAAACCAGCATACGCTGCATTGGGACTCACGAACGATCTGTACTCGTGGGAAAAGGAGCGAGAGGCAGCTAAACGAGCTGGACAGGACTACGTTTTCAATGCAATCTGGGTCATCATGAAAGAGAGATCGGTGGGGGAAGGAGATGCTAAATTGGTCTGTCGCGCCGAGATTCAAAAATGGATTTCTGCATATTGTCGGGTTGTTGACGAGACGAAAAGTAATTCGTCGCTGTCCAAAGATCTCCGGACATACCTTGAGGCACTGTTGCTTAGTTACGTTGGAAACCTGGTTTGGAGTATCACTTGTCCGAGATACCAGGAACTTTGAGTATTGTACATTAGCTGGTTCCTATAGTTCCCGTTTGGGTTGAGCACAATAGGTGTCATTATTCGTCGTACTGTGAACTCTGCTGACGGTACAGGTCTAGGAGATCCTATTCGCTTTACTTATTTCCAACTAACCTTAAGGGTGGCAACTTGCTTTTATGTTCTTCTCGGAGTCTGACTTGGCTTTGTAGGCCGGTACCAAGGAAGATAGCTTGGGAAGACCCACCCTCCGAATTATGACACCCTTATGGAGTGCGCGGCTAAATGCTCCGACCCCGCTTCTTACGGTATTGTTGCATAAGGTATATCAGCGACATCAATCTATGCAGGTTCCCATTGGACGGTTCAAAGTGCAGCTAGTCTCATCAACAGGCTCGGGATCTACCCGACGCTTAGTGTGCCAGGCGCTTAGACCCTCTAGTAAATCCTTATGTAGTGGTTACTTATTCTAAGCTTAGACGCCGCTTGTGTTGTGTCTACTATATACTCCTAGATTCTAGGAAAGAAAAACAGACTCGCCATCTTCGATCATGGGTTCGACCATTAGGCCTTACCAAATTGCCGTCCCAGATTTGGCGATCAAGAGTCTTCAGACGAAGCTCTCCCTAGCGACCTTTCCGGGCCAGACGACCTTTTCTAATGACTGGAAGTACGGCGCGCCACTTAATGATATTAAACGGCTTGTCAACTTTTGGCAGGAAAAGTATGACTGGCGGCGAGCAGAAGCCGAGCTGAATAAGCTCCCGCAATTTACCACTACCATATCCGTTGACGGGCATGAAGACGCACTCGGAATCCATTTCGTCCATCAGAAAAGCGAGAAGCCGAACAGCATCCCGCTTTTGTTCTGTCATGGCTGTGAGTCTAAACGACTGAAGAACTCAACTGAGAATCATTGGAATAGCTGATGCAGGTTACCTAGGGGCCGGCAGCTTTCTCGAGGTCACCAAGATTCTGCCCCTCTTGACGTCCAGCGGCAATGATGACGAGCAAACCTTCCATGTTGTCGCTCCATCTCTGCCCAATTGCGGCTTTTCTCAGCGAACGTCGAATCCCGGCTTCGGGGTGCCGCAATATGCGGAGGTGTGTCATAAGTTGATGCTACAGCTCGGCTATGAAAACTATGGTATACACAGACAAGCCCCTTTCTAGTATCTTTATTAAACGAACGAATTGTTTTATTTTCAGTCTGCTGTGTCAAAGCCCATGCTAACAATTCTTGGGGTTAGTCACCCAGGGCGGCGACTGGGGATTCCTCATCACTCGCGCGATGGGAACCCTGTACTCCAATCACGTCCTCGCATCGCACCTAAACTTCATCCTGACGTTGCCTCCCTCGCCATTGTCTACCCCTCTGTTAGTATTGCAGTATCTCACCGGGAAATATACACCAGCTGAGAAGGCCGGACTCAAACGCACTCAATGGTTTCGCGACGAGGGTTCCGGCTACAACCAGATCCAGAGTACCAAACCGCACACTCCCGGTTTCGCGCTCGCCGACAGCCCTGTCGCCCTACTCGCCTGGATCTACGAGAAGCTCCGCGAGTGGACGGACCAGTACCATTGGACCGACGACGAAATACTCACTTGGATTAGCATCTATGTCTTCAGCGAGGCAGGCGCTGATGCAAGCGTCCGCCTCTACTATGAGATCACGCACCCCGCAGCGGTTGCCGACGGCCGCAGTGGGCAAGCTAACGGCACTATGGACTCATTCATGAAATGGAGTACGATTCCATTGGGGTTGTCGTACTTTCCGAAGGACGTTATTGTGCTTCCGAGTTCGTGGGGTAGGACCCTGGGACCTGTGGTGTATGAAAAGCGGCATGAGGAGGGAGGCCATTTCGCCGCATATGAGAAGCCTGGGTTGCTGGTTGGCGACCTGCGGAAGATGATTCAGAATGGTGGAATATCTCTGTCTCGAGGGAGCTAGCTCAAGCGCAAGGATACCGGCTCTCTGGTTTGATAAGCCTTCACGATGACTATTGAAAGCCTTTAGTTGAAATTGCGTACCTCGAATATATCTCCGGAGTGCAAACTTCTCCTCGTTGTCCTCACAGAGCTGGATTCACAGCAGATCGATATTGGTGTGACCAAGGCTGACTGCAGTCTGAATACGGGACCGATCTGCAGGAAGTGCGCCTTGTGGGATCGTGCAGACGGACTCCGAAGCCGGCTAAATCCTACGAATGCTGTGTTACATTGTACCATGTCTTGAAAGATAAGCAAGACTCCAAGTCGTGTTCGCGATGGATTCAGTGGCGTTGACCTAACCGGGCCGACCCGCGTGCTTCTACCCTGATCTTAAGACCACAATCCAGTCCTGACAAGCCCCATCATCTATCATTGACTTTAATCTGCTTTCAACATGCGACAAATCCGCATAGGGGCTGAACGTTCCGAGACCAGGCAAGCGTGTTTTCTGCTTTGCCTTACCACATACATGCATAAATGTGTTTGATTACGTATGACCCCCTCACACCCGCTTACTGGTCACCGGGGTCCATGCATACCCTCTTGTCAGCTCCGACTGAACGCCGCCCAAACAACAGGGGTTCATCAGTCAGTCAGTCTATACCCCTAAAGGTATTGGCTGTAGGAAGACTGGCGACAATCCGACGAATTAGATGCTTCGAAATTCTAAGCTAAGACTGCAATGTTCTCGGTGCATGAAACCCCACACATATCACTATTCCAAGGCGGTAGGCCGCAGTGCGGTAAGCGATCAAATTAT
>AJFK01000054.1:0-46594 GCA_000467715.1 Hysterium pulicare CBS 123377
TAGGGCCTTCCAGCCTTCTAGATTTCAACACCTCTAAACCTAGCTAAGTTAATGTAGGTGAAGTTTCAGTATTAGGTGTCTAGAGTTAGCTATTAGACGTTTTGTAGTTAAGAGGTCGTCTGAGAGATGAGAGTTCGCCATTAGAATTATTATGATCCTGAGTATATCTTTCAAGTTGTCTGAAAGTTTGATGCTTTGTTAGCGATGTTTTGTGAGGTGGAGGTTACATCGGAGACGTGTCGGTAAGTAAGAGATTTGGGTTGACGCTGCGAGCTTGTTTCGGACTAGCGATCCCGGATTATTATTCGGGGGCTGATCAAGGCCACCACAAGTTATCCTCCTTCTTGAAACCTAATATATTATTAGAAGAATTAATATTATAGTAACTATATACTAGAGGAGGTTTCTGGAAATTGGCTTAGTTATTCCATTCTCTATAAGGCAAAAGCCTCATGTGTTCAGGAGCAAAGCTGAGATCCACCTCACTCCGAGCTTCAAAAGTAGTGCAACAGCGAATCAGGTTCATTAATTATCGAGAGTTTATCCTATTTACAATGATGGCCAGCCACTAACGCCCTCGATACCCAGCACCTTGAGACCAGCTCTGTCCACTGCCCTAAGTTGCGTACCTGCGCATTAGCATTACCCATCTGTCTATTTTAGGCCGTTATCAATCGTAAACAAGTTTCTCAAAAGCGGACATAGACAGCGCGCTTGTTGGGCGTGTCATCAGTCACGACCCAGCGTTTGTCATCCGTTGACTCCTCATCGTCATCATCGCTGTCATCGGTATTGCTCGCACTGTTCGCAGTCGATGCGGTCGATGCAGCTGAAGCCTTAGCTGAAGTCTTAGCTGAAGCCTTGGGAGCCGCCGCGGCCTGAGAAACAGCCGGAGCAGCTGCAGCCGTTGAGTTTCCACCAGTAGCACCACCCATTTGAACTGGGACGCATCCACCAAAGGGCCCAGCACGGGAAGGATTCTGGCATCGGACCATGCACACATTACTTTGGCCGGCAACGGTACCAGTGCAATTTTGGTCAGCGGCAACCGCAGCGGTGAGGGGCTACTCTTTGTCAGACTTGCGATTAATATGATTGTAACCTTGATGGGTAACTTACAAAGCTGGTTGCAGCACCACTATTGGCACGGCCGTTATTTCCTGGTACATTTGCTGTAACTTGCATTTGAACCCAGTTTGTTCCCGTGCCGGTGGCATCGATCATACAAGTGTATGGTCCCGCGCCATCAGCATTGACTTGGTGGAGGGTCATCATCACTTGTCCACCTGCAGAGATCTGGGGGAGAGTCCCTCCACTTGTCGAGAGAACCTTTTGGGTTCCGGCCTCCATGTCGTTGTCGCCTCCAAGGAGAGTCTCTCCACAGGTAGCAGCTGCGTCGCCTTTGAACCGTGTCGTATCTTGCTCGAAAGGATTCTTTTTGGTTCCGTCACGGGGGGTCGAACCATCAACTGAAGTTAATGAGTAAGTGATGGATGATCAAGAGTAAGGAAAGAGACTTACTGCCCAGAGCAGTTCCGTTTCCACCTGCATCACCAACGGCTTTGATAATTGCACCGTGGCCTGCCACGAGCTGGCTAGTAGCTAGGAGTACGAAAGCAAGGGCGGAGGTAGTGAAGTACATCCTGAACCAGAGGATACTAGTAAAATTATACAACAGATTAAAAAGGACGAAGCAGAGGAGGAAGCGATGCTTTGGGACTCTGGTGGTCGGGCTTGTTGATTGACCGATGATGATGGGATCGAATCTTGGAGATGGGAGGCAGCTTTATACAACTCTCCGTACTCTTACCTATGTCGACCATATTCTGGGTAACCAAATTGTGACCGGGCTTTGAGGCAAATATGTTTTGGCCAAGAAGATCTAAGTTCCCTCCTGAGGTTTCCAAGCCGGATGTGCCATAATCTAGCTATAGCATCTAGCCTTGTTCTGTAGGCCACTGTCCAGCCACCATCAAAGCAATAACCTTTCCCGACGTTTTGATTTTATGCCGAAGACATCTTGGCAATTTTCAAACGGTGATTGAGGTTGAGAGGCAGTGCAAAACATTTCTGAGGAGGTGGGTACACGAATGAGAAGACGTAAAACTTGAAATAGAACTGTGCTTCTGATGGAGTAGGGTTGTTTGAAACTACAGGAATTTGTTTGACGGCTTCCTAAAGATCCGAAGCGGGACAGCCTACTCAATGTGGAGAACTGTGCTCGAGCTCAAACAAGGTGTCTCGCTAAACAACGAAGATCTGAAGCTTGGTACCAAATGGATTGATTCAGTGTCTGGGTTGACCGGATCTAGATACTTGAGACTCTCAGACTCCTTCTAGTATGATGGATAGGAACACAAGCTGCGGTAATCCAATCCGTCTTTCTGAATAGAACGAAAAGATGCGCATGGTAGAGAGTGCCAATGATTGCAATTAAGATAAGTACTCGAGTTAGAAGACAAATGAACGAACCTACAATATGAGGATCATCTTGGCTGATTGCCGCTCACTGGACGGCATTCCGTGGCTGCCAAGTTTCTTCGCGCAAAGAGCCTCGGTCGAACACTTCGCATAATAGTTTGAGGTTTCCCAAGTTTCGTGTTCAGTTTCGATGTCGTGAAGCAACTGAGAAAAGAAACCTTTCGCGATGGGTTTCGAAAGGTTTCCTGTCTGGTTGTTTAGTGTTGCAAACGGGTTTCAAGATGCACAAGTACATCGGAAGTAAATTTCATCGTCACCCGGAAACAAATCTTCCGGCGAATTCGACATTGTGCCTCGGAATAGCTGGAGCATTGAGGAAGAGTGCGACGAGAGATATGAATAGCTCAGAGGTTCGTGCAAGTCCGGCTCATGAAAGCTTGATGATTAGTAAGGCGTGCTTACTGGCCATTGCTTTTGTGCGCTAGTACGAAAGAGATCGAAGACTGACACCATCTTCAAAACGTCTATGATTTACATTGAGTATAGTATCCTGTGCAGCTGCGATAAAGTCTTACTGGTACAGTCATAATGCACAGCTTAGCTGAAACATATACAGTATTACAACAGTGCTGGCCTGAACACCTGCTACGAAGCTGAATAAAAATCTTGGAATGCCAAAGCCATCGGCAAAAACTTTTGTGACTAGAGTACTGCTTTCGCGACATGATGTGGCTGACGCACGCTCCTCCCTTTCGTACACAATATGCTCCTTTCTACACGCGAATATCCGATCGCGGAAGAATGTCATCAATATGTCCATCCATCAAAGAAGTATCGCCTGAATGCTTCTTCGTAGAATAACGTCAGCTATCGTGAGAGCACGTTGACTGGACACCATTCCAGTACCCACCCCGTTCCGTTCCGTTCCGTTCCATTTTACCGGGTATAAATGCAAAAGCACAAAGAAACTCCAAAGTAATGCAGATAATCGAATGCCCGTGGCTGAAGTGAACAGTAGTGGTGGTCTAGTGCTCACGTGTAGCCTTCTGCGAATGAATCTGTCAAGTATCGATCCGGATTGAGATCAAAATTGTTGACGTTGTGATTGGGGATAAAGTTTAAACCATTTTGCTCAGTGGCAGGCTCATCAAGGGGAATGCCGTCATGGCCGCCGTGAGTCAAGCATCCAACACATTGGCATCCCTCACCACACTGGCAAGTTCCAGTGGCGTCATTGCAACCCGGCAGCGTGATTTCCTGCCAGAGAAAGGACGAAGGAGAGAGTGTTGGTGTGTCCTCGTTGTCTTTGTCCTCACTTGGACTACGTGCAGAATTCTCTTGTTCGTGGGTTGGCTTTTGTTGGCTTTGACCGTTCATACCCCAATTGAAATCTTGAAATCCATTCGTTGGGGTTGAATGAACCGGCGGTTGGATTACGGCGGGCGTCCAACCATTCTGAGAACTGTGAGTGTTTGACATAGTCATTGAACCATCGATACCCTCCTGATACGATGGTCCCGTAGGAAGACCCGAATAGTGAACAGCCTGTGGACCGTGCCCAAACCCTATGTTCTGTGAGTTTCGTACTGTATGAATTGGTTGATGGGGGTAGGCGGGAAGGTCATATGTTGGTGCCGATGAAGTGCCAAAGCCGCCAGTTCTCATGTATTGATCCATCATCCTGATGTATTGGGTCATTGTCTCATTGTGGGGATGTGCAGCGCAGCCAAAACAACTACAGTTATCGCCGCAGTGACAATTGTGATCAGCGCTTTGACTGTTCGTGGCAATAGGGTTATGGTGACTCGACGTCATACCCATGGCCGCAGGTTGTTGATAATTGGAAGGTGAACCGTATAGCGAGCTGTCAATCTCATATTCAGAAGAGATCATCAGGTTTCCTACACTATGTTGCATGTGGTTCTGGGCGTAAGGCAAAGGCTGTCCGATTGTTGAAGTGTAACCGTGGCTAGGAGTACTTGTCGGAGTTGGGAACTGGCCATTCGTTGAAAAGGGAACATAGGACCCAAAGGGCTGGAAGCCGTCTGACGAGTTTCCCACGTGAGTAAGCGTGTCGAATTGCGCATTCTGCGTTGTTCCAGAGCAACATGACTTCTTAAGGGGTAGAGCTTCAGGCGGCACTTTGTTCTTATTCCCACAGCATCCTCCACTTGGCTGGATGGGAATAGGCTCTATTTCAGGGCGTATGAACTTTGGTGTGCAGCAACTAGAGGACTCGGTGTTGTCCTCAAGTTTTTCTAATACTGCTAGGTTTCCCTTCCTATGTTGTAGATGTGATTGGTCGTTCGTATATTTCCCCGCTGGTGTTGCCTCTAGAGTTGAAGTCCCAAAGTCGAACCTCTCCCTGCGGGACGAGCTCAAGATCGAGATCGGATCAATCCGTGGAGTCGAGCTAGTGCTCGAAGATGGTGATCCCTCATCACTTCTTTCTGATGATGCTAAGGATGAAGTGGTTGGCGTCTTTGAGAATTGTGAAGTTGCATCAAGGTCAGGGGTTTGACTCGCTTTTATAGCCTTTTCTATAGAAGCTGGATTTACTGTGCTGATCGATTTTCTCTGTCGAGGCTTCTGGACGCGATTACCAGTCCCAGAGGAGATTGATGTTGTAGAAGATAGGACAGGTCGATCCGAGGGACAGGCGCACTCAGATGCTACAAATTGTTAACTACTGAACAATACAAGCAGAGAATACCGTACTCTTGGGGATAGTGTAATTGATCACGACACGTTCGCAGCTACATGAGCCGGTCGGATGAGGACAACTGCTCAACGGCCGGCCAGGTTTACGAACCTCGAGCAGCACACGATCTTTGTGATCGCACTTGGATGAGCGATGGCCGCGAATACAAGGGCCGCTGGACCGGATTTAGCGAGAGACAATCAAAGCAATTCGATGAGAATAACAGTTAAAGAGACATGAAAAGGTAACGTGGCGAGAGGAGGGTTGTTAAAAGACCATATGCGACGTACCATGCGATCTTCTTCTTTTCGCCGTTGATTTCGGTCCACATCCTGAGGACCTCGGATTCAGGACGACGGAAACTTGCTCATCAGATAGGGCGATTATGCACGTCGCCTACCGCTCTGTGAGCTCTTGCGGTCCCTGTATAACGAAGGACCACAGCGGACTCGGGCTATACAATCTACTAAGGCCCCGACTTCGCACGTGGAAACGAGTTGCTCTGCTCGAGCGTCTGCCGCAAACCAGGAACACGGTACAACGACTGTCGCACAGTGCCTGAGGCCTATCTGTGGCTTGCAAAACCCTTGGTTGAACAGCAGAAGCCAAGGAAGGGGACTCTACGCAGGGCTCCGGGAGATTTGGGTCGTGGGTAGTGGAATATGGTTGGTCCAAGGAGTGAAAATCGTGAGGCAGTTTGAGAAGGTTAATATCCGCGACGATGGGAGAAAAGCCTTAAAGAACGGCAAAGGTCCGCCCAAGTGGTTTTGACCAGGTCTGGCAGTTCGCTACAGGCGTCGCTCGCATGTAGCGAGCAGGGAGTGGACCTGATTGACGCACACAGCTACTTCAGGTCGCAGCATGGAGGGTTCTTTTTTTGCAGTCGCAATGTCGGTTTGGACTCTGGAGGATTTCCCTCGTCGCGCGCGCTCTTGTGGTCGAGGGAGGAGAAGACTCTAGTGTGCTGCCACCTGCAATTGAGCAGGTTTTATTTCCGTTTCGGGATAGCGGCTCACGGTGGCCACATCCCCGCGTTACGCGATGGCTGAGAGACAGCTGGGGGAAAAGCGAATGGCTGAGGTCAGACGCCGCTGGAGGGTGCGAAGTATTTCTGTGAGGAAGTCCGCAAGACGACGTCGAGGGTCGCATGTGGGCGGGAGCAGCAGAGACAAAGGGGCCAAGGCGTCGCTTCCTGAAGCTTTGCGGCTATTGAGCTGTGCTAGTCCCTGCATTCTTCGCCATCGGCACCTGCACGTCTTGGCCAGGTCACGTGGAGCAGCTTCCAACCCGAGCCAAGGCCGAAATCCGTTGCTAGCCTTACGTTTCGAAACGACGATTCCTTCATTGAAACCTGCGTGCGATGCCATGACATATTCTTATCGCCAAAGCTGATGAGCTACGTTGGCTGTCCTTTAAGCTGACACAGCTGGCAACACTACTCACCAATCGTTTCGATGGATACCAGTTCCGAAGACGGCGACTTCATCACTCTCTTCGAGGAGCCGGCAGACTTCTATCAGCCAGAGAAGGAACCAACCTATGCCTCTCATGTCACCCTGTCGGGGGAGGAGCTGCGATTAAGACTAGTGGGACATAACCCTTTGTGGGTAAGCCACGTTTCTGATGCCCACTCACCTACTTTCCAGTGTGGCACTGGTAGATCCAGGGGTGTTCCGCCAACTATCTCAACTACACGTTATCTTACAAATTACCCCACTCTCTTTTCATTTGTCTGCGAGACTTCTGGGGCTTATTAACGTCTTTGCAACCCCTGTTTCCTCAGCTCGGACTAGACGAGGCTCATTCTTACGGAAATAGGGACATCTCCTTTGGAATGCTGGTAGAACCGTCTCCACCTATCTCGAAGAACATGCAGATGAGCTCATAAAGGGTAGAGCCATACTCGAGCTTGGCGCCGGGGCCGGCCTCCCGAGCCTGACATGCGCCATCAATGGTGCTGCTCAAGTTGTAGTAACCGATTATCCTGATGCCGAGCTAGTTGAGAACCTCCGCTACAATATCGCCCACTGTAATTTCATTCCAGATTCCTGTGACATTAAGGCGGAGGTATGTAAACAATGCCCCAATTCCCAACGTTAAACTAGCTAACGCTTTGGGAAAGGGCTACCTCTGGGGTGCAGCTATCGATCACCTAACGACCTGGAATGGAGAGAGGAAGACCCAAAGCTTCGACACGCTCATTCTTGCGGATCTGCTTTTCAACCATTCAGAGCACAGGAAATTAGCTAAGACAGTTCAAATGGCATTGAAGAGGTCGTCGACTTCGAAAGCGCTAGTTTTCTTCACTCCATATCGGCCGTGGCTCCTGCAGAAGGACCTCGCATTCTTCGATCATGCTAGGGAAAGTGGGTTCAAGGTTGAGAAGATATTCGAGAAGGTCATGGTACGCCTCAATTCCTGACTGCTTAACCTACAATTCATGCCGACATTTCTTCTCCTTGTAGGACAAAGTTCTTTTTGAACACGACCCTGGCGACGAACTACTAAGACGAACCGTTTACGGCTACGAACTTAGCTGGGCTGAATTGAATTGACCCTCCAGCTACGCGCCGTTGGGGGCTGCACCTCTGGAGTGGTTACCACTCCGTCTGTAGCACAAAATGTCCATGACGACTACTAAGGCCCCCCCCAAATTTCCTCCGGATCAGGTTTCTTTCAAAAAAGAATGAGTGCCAGATCTCGATCTTGTCCTGGTGGTTTAAAACGAAGAGTTCTCCAACAGAAGCCTTCAAATTGACGACTCGTAGATAAAGAATCGAAACCAGAAGATCATTAGGACAATGCAGAACACCACGCGGGACTCTAGCTACGATCCATGCCTCTTCCAGCCCGTGCGATCATTGAACCCTTTACGAGGCCCTCATCCGCCATGATACTCACTTGCGCGGCTAACGCACAAAGGTTTCAGAAGGTCGCACACTGGAAATTGAACAAATTCGCACGGGCGCATGTGCGTTGCCTAACTGCACAAAACTGGTCGATGTTGTACATGCACAATGTCTCGATCGAAGTGCCGTATTTAAGGCCAGGGTTCGGCTTCCTAGACGGCCCTCGACTCGCTCACGCATTGGCTAAATACATTTTCATTTCAGCTACCATTTAGTCGACTGGATCGACTTCAAAGACTTCTCATTTTCTTAGAACAAAGCCAGCCAGCTAGCATGAGCGACTCATATGACCCCCGCATCTCTTTAGCTACTTTGTCTGACGCGTTACCGCTTCAAAATAGAAGGCTCTATCTTCAAGGCCAAAAGGTTAACATAGAGTTGCACGATATTAGTACAGGTTCTCGCCTGCTCATATACCGCATACCTGAACGGCTGTTGATACATTACTCACCGAGTCTGGCAAGACGATTAGAAAAACCTAACGTAGTCAATGCCTCTAAAATTCTACGCATCCCTGTCAAATCAATATCCGAGGCTGAGCTTGTCGAACAGCCTGGTTTGAAGTATGTCTTTGCCTGCATGGTGTCTACGGTACAGCCGCCAGACCACAACAAGCAACCTTTGACAGCACCCACCACTATCGCAGAAACAGTTGGTGTGTACCAGGCATGTCAAATCTTACGCTTCAAAATCGAAGCCCGAGCACTTGCGCACTACATCATGAACCAGCTCCTAGATAAGCCCGTTCATCTTATTGATATTAGGGCTATATGGTTGGCCTTCGGACCTCATGGAAAAATCTTTGACAGAATGATACAGAACGTCGCTTTGTTCAGCTACAGGCAGCAGCTCCCCGATTTCCCCGCCATCCGATCCTTTATCTTGTCGTTGCCAGAGGGTCCGAGAGTTATACGTCGGATCGTGGCTTCTGGGGCCTATCTCAAGAGGCAGGCCACGAAGCGTGACAAGAAGTACCAAGCCTGGATGGAACGTTATGGGGAGATTTCAGCTAAGAAGTTGACACGCCGTGAACGTTTTGCACGTTTGGCTCGACAAGCAGTGAGTCGACCTGCGGTTGAGACACACCGTACCTCAAGAGAAGCTCGGTTCGGAGCCTCATTGTCGCGACTGCAGCTCTGTATGTGCTGACGAACATTGTTTTGATAAGTTTGGAAGTTGTCTCGCCGGTCGTGAGACATATCTCAAAGTTGTCTCATTCTCATATTCTTGTCTCATTAGATCTCTTTCAATATAATCCAGTCATCTCTATCACTTCCAAATCACAATAATATTATCGCGACCCAGGTCATCTTCAAGCATTTTTACTATTACTATATTTCTTTGAGAGCTTATGTCTATTAAAGCGCACGAGCATTGTTTTTCCACAACACCAGTATCTTTTATTGCTCTTCAACCAAGCGTTCTCGGGTTTGGATTTACATCCAACCTTCAACCACATTGTATTAGACAATTATCAAAACGTGCTCATCAAACATTGTACGCACAGAATGAATACCGAACGGCATTACTCCGCTGCTATAAAATGCTCGACGGTTCGACAAAATGCTTTCCAACACACCAACAACCATTCTCGAATTCGTTTCGGCTATTATCAAACGTCATTCAAAGAGGAAACCAGGCTTCTTAATTCTAAGAACATTCTACTGCCTCAACCAAGCAAGATGGTTAACATAACCATCGAGTTACCCCCTGCGGCCCCGGCACGCGTACCACCCCCGAACACCTCACTCTTGCCCCTTGAATGGCGAGAGCAATATACCCAAGGCCCACGGGTTCATATCATTCTACGTGATGAACAATCATCGCTCAAAGTAGCATCATTCCCCTTGCGCCTACTGCTCTTCTACGCTCCGAAAATGGAAAAGCAACTGCAACCGGTCCCCACCGACCTGCTTGCAAAGTCCTTGTTGTTTCCAGTCGCCCTACTTCCCAATGCTCCCTACATCGAGGTACCCGGTCTCGCCTTCGTCTTGAACTGGATGCTATCAACAGTCAAGGACTCGAAGCCTCAACCCATGCCAAAGCCTCGAACCATTGCCGAAGCAGTGAGCGTCTTTCGCGCGTGCAAGCTTCTCGAAATGGACAGGGAGGCCGAAAAAGTTGAACGCTGCATGTCTATTTTGATGTTCGACCAGCCTTTGAGCTTCATGGGTGTACAGAGCGTCATAGTTGCTTTGCCAAACTGGGCTTGGTTGACTAACAAGCTCGTCCGCAATTTGGCCTTCTTCAGCCGCAAACACTCTTTAAGTGAGATTGGACTGATTGAGTCTTTTCTCGTGCAAGCGGCTCCTGAGATTCATCAGCGCGTTTTGGCGATGCAGGAGCACTTACAGCAGAACGAGGAGGCTAGGAAGAAATCACCTCGTCCGCTTAAGCAGAAGCCAGATCCTACTAAGTTGGACAAGGGCACTTCTCGGCCTGCTCGTAAAGGTGAACTCTGTGTCACCCCCAAGTCTCAACGTCCGTCACGAGCCAAACGTACGGCTCGTCGCGCTGAGCAGCAACACCAGCAAGACCAGAAGAAGTCCGAGCATAAGAGGGCTTTGCCTCGACAGGAATAGTCACTCTAAGCTGAAGTAGACTCATGGTGAGAGCCTGATTCTTTTGCACTTTGCGCTTTATATGACCTAGATTGATTAGATTTCTTTAACTAGAATAGCCCTAGATTGCGATGCTTCTAATCGATTAGGAGTTCGGCGTTGGGTTTGCTTTTTGTTTTCAAGAATACAACTGTTTAAACCACTAAAAACTGACTAGAAGATTGTTTGTGACTTGAAATTTGGAAATACATATGGTAAGCATGATCTTCTTCCGCCAGGTCCATCATTAATCAGAAGCGGGTTCTTGAGGTGCACCCAATGCGGACAAGTTGAGTGCACGGACCGTATCTAAATAGGACTCTTTCTCGTTCAGACCTCCTTCATCGAACCCATCCTATCCCGCACTTTATGAATTCCTCAATCGCCGCTCTTTTCAATTATAGAGACTTCATTCATAAGTCTAGCATTCAGAAACAGTTATACTGAGCCAAAAGCCTCCCACCGTTTCCAGGTATTCCGCCTCGTTCTACTCAGTCCGCAATTAGTTTTCTTGTCGTTTTTTCACACTCTAAACTGAATTCTGATTCAAAAGCGCTTTGGAATTACTATCGTTTCAATGAAAGACTACAGTTGGAATCAAACAACACTTCTTTCCCATATTTCCCATCGGGGTAGCCCTCTCAAAACCACAGAATTATGCCGAACCTCATACAGGACCCCATTCCTTTCCAATGGCTCATCTATCCGTCTCGTCTTCTGGTCACAATAATAACCATACGAAATCCAGTTCTGTCCTGTGATGCATGTCCCAGTGGTATCGGTATTGATCCTCTGGACAATGCCGCCTTGCTGCTTGGCTTGAGGATCTGCCCTCTAGTCAGTAAAACCAGATTTCCCTTCCTTGAAGTTGGTTGAAGACTTACACTAGCCAATATGGCAATTTCCAGATGCTTGGGTGACAACGATGGTGTTCTGGGCTGGGCTGAAGCTGCCCTTGCATCCAGCATCGGAGCAAGAGATGGTGGTGCCGCGGCCGCAGTCTAACGAAGAGTCAAAAGGAAACGCACAGGATTATGAAATAATGCAGACATACTGCCTCCACTAGTAGCAACATTGAAGGCTACGGGCCTGGCACGAGCGACGAGATGACCTTCGGGCTCGGCAATAGGGACTGCAGCAGCAAAGGCGAACGCTGGAAGAGTACTTACTCTTCATAAGTCACACAGTTTTAGCCGAGGACTAGGAAAGCGTCTCATGAGCAGTCCTCCTCTATTCAAACTGTCATAGCCACCAGAAAAGGAAGTAAAGAATTATATGCAAGAGGCCAGCATCGATCCTTCGGTATGCGACTCTCCAGCGGTAAATGCTCCCATTCTTTACTAAACTACCGAATCGAGCTGCCATCCCCGTCATCGGCAATGGGCTTGATATTAACCCACCTGCACCAGCGGGTATCTCAGCCTCAACCGTCAGCCACCATGCAAGGGACATTGTACAAGTTCGCTTACTGACGCCTGCTTACGAATATCATATATTGCTTAGCCTATCATGCTTGTGAGACCTATAGCTGCACGAACGCTTTGGTTCCCGGATATGGCGATGAAAATTGATTAAATTTTCTTCCTCAGACTTCTTCTTTGGTTATTATGTAGTGTTGCTAATATGATCTGGAACCCATCGACCTGTCTTTACCGCTTCTTTCTTGAACTCCGAAACTGATAGATTACGCCCTCATCATCATGTCCTAGCGTAGTCGGACACAATTGTGTGCGAGGTGTCTATGTTCATCTTCTAACCCCATAATAATACGGAAAAGAACCTCGAATATGATCTCCCTTCTAATCTACCATCTGACCAACTGTTTTCATAATCCATGACTCGGTAAATGGTCTCACGTTTTCAACGGGAGTCGTTTAATCTATGCATTTTCCTGTTCAATATTCTGGACTGAAGAGTGGGGCGGATTCTAATATCAGGAGCTCACCTCATGTCCATGGTCCATTGTATGACATCCTACGAGTCGAGAAATTGAAGTCTATATTCCATTTAGTCGGCTTGCTTTTGCTTGTGATGTGAATTCGAGAGGTATTACGTGGAGAATTAAAGCCATGGATATTAACACCTTCTGTGACCACTCTCTACAGCTTCAGCATAATTCGAATCCGATGTCGGAAGGAAAGTGTTGATTCCATAGCCAAATCGACTGGATGGCTTTCCCCCTGCAACAAGACAGCTTCAAGCTCTGTTCGAAGACAGATCTTAGCCTTTAACAGCAACTCTTATCATTGCAAACCCTATCATAGACCTGGGTAATATCGATGCAAACGCCTATAACCCCAGTCGCAATGCTTTTTGAAGATTCGCCGAACTCCACCTTCCCAAGTATCCTCGCCACCCGCAAAGAACATCCATATCCCAATCCTCATTACCCAGGTCCAATTCTCGGCCTATCCACAAAGTCAGTACAAGCTCAACGTACCAACAAACGCAAAATCAAAAATCATAACGAAGGAAACGGAATGACATACATATCATGATGCTCACTCAACCCACTCAAATACCTATTCAATTCCTCCACGCGCTCCTTATGCGTCTTAACCCCCTCCCTCTTCAACCTCTCATCCAGCCTCTTCCTCCTCCGCTCCTCATGTCTCTTCTCCGCCTCCGTCTTCTGCCTTCCGCCGGACTCTCGCAGCTCCTTTTCCACTTCATCTGGGTTCAGTTTGTCTTCGTCTGCGAGGAGGGTTTGCAGGTCTTGGGGCTTGGCGTTGTTGGTGTTGGCGTTGTTGTTGGAGGGATCTTCGGCGGGCGGAGGTGAGGTTGTGGGAGAGGTGGGTTTGGGCTTTTGTTTCTTTTTCTTCTTTTTGTCGATGCTTGGGCCGCTTTTTAGTTTTAGGGCGCCGCCTGTTGCGGAGGTGTAGTCTGAGGAGGGCATTATTGTTGGTGGTTTGGAAAGGTTGATGGGAGGTTTTGTGGTTGGTGAGGTTCGAGCTTGTGGCTTGGCGAGGATGTGAGATGATCTGCGCAAGGATCTAGAATTCTGTGGGGTTTTGCACGTGGCGGTGAATAGGGTGAAGCTATGACGGGGTGAATGTGAGAAACAGAAGTGTCTTATGTTTCAGAAACCTTTTTCGGGTCTTCCATCTCATTATACTACTATATATTCTAGATGCTCTCTCTTCGTTATTAGTACTATAGACTTCCTTTGCTATATATGTCTGGACAGATTCTTTTCTGTATGCTATTTTCCGAGTAACCTCGAGTATGGCAATTTGCTTTAATGTCTTATACTGAGCCTAAATTGGCTTTGTAGACTAGTATAAAAGCAGATGGTAGGCGCAGACCCATCCTCCGAAACGAGGAATTGGGAAACCTGTGTGTTCCAACGACACAACTTCCACTTCCACCTCTGGTCCGTATTGTACACCTAAATCCTCACTGCAAACTGCTCTCTCAGGCTTCCTTGAT
Source organism: Hysterium pulicare CBS 123377 (assembly GCA_000467715.1). NCBI lineage: Eukaryota > Fungi > Ascomycota > Dothideomycetes > Hysteriales > Hysteriaceae > Hysterium > Hysterium pulicare. Next base: position 14,061 of record AJFK01000054.1, read on the forward strand.
AACCTGCTCCATAGCTTTCACATAATCCTTAACCTCCTTTGCGCCTTCCAGGGTGAAATCTCTCCTTCTTCCCTCGATTGTCACATTGGGTACTGAATCAATCCCATTCCCCGCCTGCTCTCTTATCAACATCTTAACGTCCTGCAAGCCTTCGTATTCATCGTTTATGAATGTTTTCGCTTCTGCCTCAGGGACGCCGGCCGCCGTCGTAGCTGTGAGGAGGGTTTCGGGGGACGAAGGATGCTTCTCTTGCTCAAAGTATTGCGTGTAGAGGCCTATTATGTTCCGAAAGTGTCAGTAACAACTCTGGTACGATCATGCCTCCCGCTATCCAATCTCGCATAAGAAGCTCCAAGAGAGGCACATTCGAACTCACACTCTACACACTTCCTCGCCCCCTCCTCCCCTTTGTTCTCTTGTACCCACTGCACAACTCTATGCGCGTCAATCGTATTCGCCACCGTTCCCCCAAACTTGAACACGATCCCAGCGCTATTGCCATATGCGCTCATCAACCCCATATACATATTCATTTTCTCCTCGCTGTCTCCGTACCGCGATTTTTTGTACCATTGATACTTGTCTTCGCCCTCCTTGGTGGCATCGGGATACAGCTGGAAGGGGAGGAATTTGAGCGTGAAGTTGACAGCTGACCCGAAAGACGACCCAGAACGGATTTGGGAGAGGGCGAGGGAGAGGCGGCGGTAGGCGAGGTAGGTCCTATGGAGCTGGATATTAATTTGAGGGATGGGAAGTGCTGGGAGTTAGAGACGAACCAGGGACAGATTGTATCGAAAGTGAAAGATATTTGAGATTCGTATGTCATTCTGGATGAGTAGTAGACTTCAAAAGAGAAACTATTGGAGAGGAGAAATGGTATTAGAGTAGAAGTGGCAAGCCACAATACCTCTGAACTCGGATTGGTATAATACTAATACAAAGTAAAGTAGAAGAGAAGAAAATGGACTCAAGCAGTAAGTCATTAAACAAATTCTTTTCTCCGTGCATCCCCTCGGCCTTCGTCATGCGGGGTTCACTCCCCTTCCACGCTAGTCGATGGTCTTCGGGAGAGGCGGTGGGTACAGTTCATCGCGACAAGGTTCCGGGAGCTCAACAAAGAAGTGCTAAGAGGGTTTATAAGTATTGCTCATAAACTATCGGATCTGAACTCAAAGCTCCGCCGAATGTATTCTATGATTGTAAATACATCTTGAACAGCAGGCGCAATCACAACTCCCATCTCGATTCAGAACTGTGAGACTGATACCCAATGCTGAACTGCTCGTCAAAACTAACCAACCTTCACAACTCCCTGCTAATATTGATCTCACTTAAGAATTCAGCTTTACATAGTTTCCTAGAGCGTAATATTAGTGCCTATTCGACTTGGGAGTGCGTGGAAGAGCGAAAGGCTGAAAAGGCAACTTACCTGGGAACTGGCCTTGCCTTCCTCTGACCTTACCAATCCACCACTCATTATCGTTCTGCGTCCTGGATACAATTTCTATTACATCTCCGGTAATGAAGCTGAGATCGCCCTCTGCTTGCGCTTCGTAATCGTAGAGGGCAGTCACAGTCTCTGCGGCAGGTGCGCCGCTCAATCTTGAGGGTTTCGGCTTTGGGGGTGGAGGTGCTGCTCCTTTGGACTTTGCTGCCGAGCCCCACGAAGTGGCAGAAAGCGGAGGAGATAAAGCGCTCCCTGGATTTGGGCTGTAAGGTGGGGGCGGCGCTTCTTCCGATGCTGCTATTGAGAGTCGAGGTGAAGACGTCTTAGCCTCAAGAGCTTTCTGACCATATTTGAGCCGTGGAGGTTTAGGACCTCCAGTGGTCTTGAACTTTGTGATGGAAATTGCTTCGCACTGTTCTTGGACACTGCCCCGCTTCTTCTCGAATGCAGCCTCGATATCCAGAGTCAGATCAAAGTAACCAATATCAATGCTCTGCATTTTCTCGTGGAGCGTATAAAATACGTTCAGCTGCATGTAGTAGAACGATTGGAAAAGAGGCCGAATGAATTCCCTTTCCAGCCTGAATAGCTTGGGCAGTTCATCCTTGAGCAGATCATTGAAGTAATTGTACTCCTGCGTTGCCTGCTCTACATCGTTCTCGGCCTTGTACATAGCCTTCTCATCCTTGAGAGTCTTATCTTTCTTATCTGAAAGTTTCTTGAGGGTAGTCCGGTGGCGATCATAATCTAGTTGCTTATGATCTCGTTTAACCGCTATCTTGCGTACGGCCTTGATTATTTCCAAAAGTTCGTCAGCAGGGCGTATTACGCGGGTTTCAATCATTTCCAGCTCCGGTTGTAGGGTGGCCTGAAGTTCCTTCACTATTCCCTCATACTCTTCGCAAGCTCTTATGCCCTCGGGATTTCCTTCCTGAATGAAAGAATCAGGATCCGACATTCGCCCCGAAATCGGCTTGTAGATTTCCGCAATCGCTTTCGAGAACTCAATCTGATGAGAGAGCATACCTATTTATCCATCCTGTCAGACTTTCAAGCATCGAGAGGGGTGGGCTGGGCACAAACCATTTATAGCTTCAAAGTATCTAGAGAGTATTAGTGACACTGGGAATCGTGATATCAGAAATATGCCTTACTTTTTGGATTCATCATGCAACCTCTTCGTTTCCTGTTCCAGTTCCTGGAAGCGCCGTTCTGCGTCTACATAGACTGGATCCTTGGTGATCTCGCCCTACTCAGCGCTCAAAATTAGTCGGGAGTCGTGGATGAGACCGGATGTGCCGCGAAGCAACAACAAGAGTTAGGCGAAGAAACGTACAAGGTTAAAACGCTGTTTGAGGGTTTGCGGCGCCTGCGAAACAATCATTAGCAAGTTCCCGCAAGTCCGCATGTCAGGACGTCGTCTCGTACCCTGGTGACGCTTTTTGTTATGCCTTTCCAACTCATTGGTCGCCCTTTGCGATGTGCTCAGCACCAAACGGATGGGGCAGAGCAGTAATATGTAGCTAATCAAAAGAATTGTGATGTAAAGTAACAGAAGTGGAGACTGCGTTCAGTGCCCAGGTGCAGGTGGGCAGCGAGCGGTTCTTTCACTGCTAGACCCCTATGACGAAGCTAGTGGCTGAGCAGTGTCCCGTGCGCCTTTGCAGTGGCGCTTGGAATGGAAGCGTCAACGAGCTTTCGACGGTATATCTATGCGGTTTCTTAGTAGCGGTGGGCATTCACTGGGAAGCAGCGAGGTAGTGAATGCGAATAATGACAGTCAGAAAGGTACATTGAGTGGGCTGCAAGCCATCAGCCAACAAGCAACGCCCACATCCTTGATTCCGAATCGGACTGTTTGCGGAGATGATGCACCATTCACGTGCTGCCCGCCGCTTACGTAAGTTATCTCAGGATCTTATCTCGAGCATCAAACGACCTCGAGGGCAAACCATCGTCACCCACTACCACCTACCATCTCTCCCTTTCATCATGCCTAACATTACTCCAGCAGCCGCGAGGCAGGCCCTCCGCATTTGCTCTCGACGATACCCATCTAAACAGTTCTCTCGTTTTTCTCCACCACTCGCCACTTCGCTCTCCCCCACCGGACGACGAAACTATGTTTCCGAGACCAACCCAGCCAGTGCAACCGTCAGCGTTGAAACTGCCATCAAAGCAGATCAAAAGGCTTTCTACAAGGAGACTGGAAAGAGGCCGCAAGACGAGACCATGCCCACAACTGGTCTGAGTGCCGACACGATGCTTAGTCCATCTGCTGGTGAGTGCTTTTCTACTCGTAGAATCCTGTACCTGACATTGATCTTCCATAGGTATTCTCAAGCAGGCAACTATCATGGATGAGGGTACAAGGCCCATCTATCTCGATATGCAAGCAACGACGCCTATGGACCCGCGAGTGGTAGATGCGATGCTTCCGTTCATGACGGGGCTATACGGCAATCCTCATTCTCGAACACATGCATACGGCTGGGAGACTGAGAATGCTATAGAGAAAGCTCGTGGACATATCGCTGATCTTATTGGTGCCGATCCAAAAGAAATCATCTTTACAAGTGGTGCCACTGAGAGTAATAATATGAGTATCAAGGGCGTTGCACGATTTTTCAAACGGTCAGGCAAGAAGAACCACATCATCACCTGCCAGACCGAGCACAAGTGTGTGCTCGATAGTTGCCGGCATCTACAGGATGAAGGCTTCAATGTCACCTACCTACCAGTGCAGAGTAATGGGCTTATCGATATGGCCCAGCTTGAGGCTGCCATACGCCCCGAAACATGTCTTGTCAGTATCATGACTGTAAACAACGAGATCGGAGTGGTACAGCCTGTCGACGAAATTGGAAAGCTGTGTCGGTCCAAGAAGGTCTTTTTCCACACTGATGCCGCACAAGCTGTTGGCAAAATACCTCTCGACGTCAACAAAATGAACGTCGATCTCATGTCCATCTCTGGGCACAAAATATACGGGCCTAAAGGGATCGGCGCATGCTACGTTCGACGAAGGCCGAGAGTTAGGCTCGATCCCATCATTAGTGGTGGAGGACAAGAGCGAGGTCTGAGGAGCGGTACGCTCGCTCCACCACTTTCTATTGGTTTCGGTGAGGCAGCAAGGATCTGCAAAGAGGAGATGGTGGTAAGTGCACTCTTCCTTCGGTTCTTCAATATTCTTACAATGATTATTTGCTTAAACATGCATGGCTTTCTGAAGTATCTTGACTCGTCAAGCTGCTGTGTTGCCAAAATTGCAAGATTTATGAGTTACTAGATTTTGTCCAATCGTTTTCTGGCCGTAGTCGTAGCTGCAGATGCTGACCGTTGCTCTAGTATGACACTAAACGTGTTTCCGCGCTTTCCAAACGTCTACTTGATGGACTCTTAGCTCTCGAGCATACTTCACTAAACGGCGACAGTACCCGCCATTATCCCGGCTGCGTCAATGTCTCTTTTGCTTACGTCGAAGGAGAATCACTGCTCATGGCCCTTAAAGATATTGCGCTTTCATCTGGCAGTGCTTGCACATCGGCCTCTCTGGAGCCCAGCTATGTTCTTAGGGCACTCGGAAACAGCGATGAGAGCGCACACAGCAGCATTCGATTCGGCATCGGCCGTTTCACGACCGAGGATGAGATCGATTATGTCCTCAAGGCCGTCAAAGAACGAGTCACCTTCCTAAGAGAACTTAGTCCATTGTGGGAGTTGGTCCAGGAAGGAATCGATTTGAATACGATTGAGTGGAGCCAGCATTGAGACTGGTCATCTCATACCCTATAACTTTGTACGAACATGATCTTGGGGGTTTCTTGGAGTTCCTTGATAGGACGCTCGCTGAGCGTACGCTGATCATAATATTATTCAATGTACAATACTTATCCGGGCTCTCACTCAATCCTTTGCGTAACGAGCAAGTAGATATTTTATTCGATGAAATCATTATTGGTCGTATCTGATGCTTGGCATGACTCGTACTTCGTAATGAAGTGCTCTAACGTGGTTCACCAATTGGAATACCACATCAACAAATGCATACCAAAGTTGGCTTGATTCCGTTCTGATGCGTGAACTTGGTTCAACACAAAACTCTCCACAACAGTGCGCCAAGTTAATTTTTTATAATGGCTCGATAACTTCAATTTGCTGCACGGAGCTTCCCCGCCCCGCCATTCCCATCTCCGTGCCTATTTTAACAGCATGGCTGGCCTGCCTGACAAAGTTCTCAACTGGCTGTATAGCGTCTTACCCAGCGTATATTTCTCCGAATTCCTCAAATGGCATAAATGTTTGCTAATTGAATATGCTCTAGGAATATGCGGATGTGAATCGAACGTACTCAGATGTCGTTGAAGCTCTGTCCACTTATCCTTCACTTTCCCCACGAACGGAAGTCTACAGTACGTACAAGCCTGCCCGACCAGAATTTATGGCAACCCTGAAATAGATACTGAGTTATGGACTTGATATAGCACACGAGAATGGAGCTTCAGCACTCCTCCTTCTTCTCAGTGGGACCCTTCCAGTCACCTTTCGAGGCGCTACCTATGGCTTTCCTGTTGCAATATGGGTACCCCATGCCTACCCTCGAGAATCGCCAATAGTATATGTTACACCTTCCCAGGACATGCTAGTTAGACCTGGGCAACATGTTAGTGGGGATGGCAGGATATATCATCCATACTTGGCGCAATGGGGAAAATATTGGGACGTATGTCATGCGGCCCTGCACTTGGGAGCATTCTACGAATCCAAACCGCCGCTAACATATAATGGTAGAAATCTACCATATTTGATTTCCTGGCCGTTCTTCGTGGGGTTTTTGCAAAAGAGCCCCCTGTTCGTTCGAAACAGCAGCAATACAGCGCTGCAGGTGGCCAATCTGCTGCTCCTCCTCCAATACCTCCCACGCCAGTTGAATGGAGGCGGTCTGTACAATCGCCTTCTGTAGGATCCCCTTCGCTTGACCAGGCGCCTGCACCTCCCCCAAAACCACCGAAGCCTTATGAGCAGCAGGGACATGACAGATTTCAGCTGCCTCCGGAACGGCAACACGGCGCCTCACAGCAGCGGCCTCCCCCTATCCCGCCGCACCCTCAACAACATCCAGCGAGCACTTATGCATCGCAAGCTAATTGGCAACAACCAGCAGCTACTCCTCAGTCTCTACCTCTGCGACAGGCCAGCTATGATACAAACCCTCCAACCCCGATCGGCAGGCCTTTGCGGCCGCACGTTCAATCACAGGGTCAGGGTTCTTCCTATGAGATAGGGAGTCCTGTCAGTCCGATAACTCCTGATAATCAGGGTCAAAGAACAATATCACGGTACCAACAACCGGCCTCTCCTCCGCAACCGACTCAACCTACCCAGCGGCCTATAAACTATGCGCCGTCGCAACCACAGCACCAGTACCGTGGAGCACCTCCCGGACAGATTCCAAGTCAGCAACCGCCTATAAACACCTATCCATCTCACCAGCCTTCACAGTACATGCAGCAACCTATGAACCAACACCTTCCTAAACCGAAGCAGCCAATTCCCGACTTACTAGACTCCCCACTAGATGTCACTCTACCGTCACAAACAGGACAATCCGCGCCCATACCAGCTCCACCAATCCCACCAAACCCCGAAAAAGATGCCTTACTCAGAGCGCTCTCCTCGACCCTAGTCGCTCAACTCCGGCAAACAGTAAATGACAACCACGCTGCCATCACCCCGTTACAAGCCCAGCAAATCGCCCTCCGCGAAGCACATTCCCGACTTCAAGCCGAACTGAACCAGATACAGCAGCTGGATACGGCGCTAGCATCAAACGAGCAGATTATCCGAGATGCGATGGTCGAGGCAGATCGAGTTATGAACGATGCTAGGACGAGGAAAGTGCCGGATGTAGATGATGTGCTTATTGCACCGACTGTGGTTGGGGGACAGTTGTATAGTCTTTGTGCGGAAGAGAGGGCTTGTGCGGATGCTGTGTTTATGCTAGGCTTGGCTTTAAATAAGGGGAGAGTTGGGGCGGACACTTTTGTCAAGGTATGTCTTCTTCAAATATATGTCGCGAGATCTGTGCTAATATGTGTTCTTCTAGCAAACGAGGAGTCTGGCAAGGGAGCAGTTTTTGAAGAAGGCACTAATTAAGAAGATTGCAAGGGGTATGGCTTTGGATGAGTACCAGATGCGGTGATGGACGTTACATGGCTTGAAAGTGTCTTTGGCCAAGATGGAAAATGTCACAATCAAGAACGAGAAAGCATATTCCAGAACGGATTAAAGTTCATACTAGAGTTAAAATAGATCTAGATTTACAAAGGAATGGAGAGCTGTGCAGTCTCCAGTTTGGACCCGCATCTACGTCAAAATCATGAGAATCATGAGGGGTATTGTAGGTGTGCCATTCCAAGACATCTATTTGTCCTTGCTGCCAATGTGCAACTTGTCCTTAATCTTTTGACCCATGCTAACCTTCTCCCCCTTGTCCCCTTTGCCCTCAGCAGCCTGTAGTTCAGGAGCAGAGTCCTCACCAGGTGCGGACTTATGGATTCCCTTCTGTTCCAAGAGACCTAGTCGCATATTAGTGATGTCATTGGCATCGATGTGGTAAACAGTAGGACTTACGATCAGCTTCTCTTCCAGCACCAGGCTTCGTTGCATCGAAGTCACCACCATCGGCTTGAAGCCCACTTGTCTTCACCCACTGCTCTCCAGTTCCATCCGCCTCCTCCTTGCCATGCTCCTGGCCGCCCGGGTTTCCAATCTTGCTCTCACGCCTCTCAGCCTGTGTCTTTGGGAGGTCGCTTTCGCCATGCATGTGCATCGGCTCGCCAGAATGATCGTTCGGGTCTCGCTTGTCCAGTGCCGACTCGGCTTCATCCTTCTTCTCCTTCACGGCTCCCTTCTCGGCACCTGTGGGTTCTTGTTCGGGATTGTCAGCTCCTTGCTGCTTGTGCTTTGGACCGGCGGCCGACTCGGGTGCTGCGCCGGGGTTTCCGGCGGATTCGGACGGCTTGATGTCTGCGGCTTTCGGGTCGGCGCTCATGCCGCCTGTCACACCGGTTTTGTCTGTTTCGTGCTCGGGGCGGATTTCGCCTCCAGAGGCTGCGTTGTCGGGATTGGTAGACATGGGAGGAGTTGAGGATGGTTTGTTAGAGGTCGATTCTGTGGTGGAAGGTTCTGTAGTGGAAGGTTCTGTAGTAGAAGGTTCTGTGGTAGAGCGTTCTGTGGTAGATCGCTCTGTGCAAAAAATAGAGTTCCGTCAGCCTTATGATGAAGTTTGTAGTAAGATAACGCAAGAGCCGTATATCTAGTTTTCCTTTTTGCTGCTCGATGCACGATGACCTCAGGTACAGGGGCTCATCACGGAGGATCACGCACCTGTATTGCCCTGGTCAAAAGGCTCATTTACTGTGCCTTTCCCCTGCTCACCAGAGATCGGCTCAGTTCCCCCGGTCTCGTTGTTGGCCGTGTTGGCCTCTGTATTGGCCGTGTCCCCATAGACCAGTCTGCTGGCAGCATTTCCGAGGTTGGTGAGAGACTGCATGGTTATTTGAGGAGTTTATAGGTGTGAGGAAGTTATTTCGAAACTCAGGTTGTTTTGTTGAAAATGAAAATGGTTTTAGAATTGGGTTAAGACAAAGGCTCCTATACGAGTACGAGTACAAGTACTTGTAGTATAGTCCCCAATGACGTCTTTATCTTCACTCTCGTGATGGCACGTTCTGGTTGTGGCTTTCAAGCAAGCACGTCACAGAGCGGGGCTGTCAAACCTTGGCCGTGTACTCTCCTTCAATAACATTCACCAATTGTAAGCCCAACTTGCTTAAACAAGGTCCCGCTGCTTGTTACGGCCCCATTTGTAGCTTCATGTTCGGGTGGTGAGGACGGTTACAAACAAGCATTCTTAGTGAAGCTTTTGCTTATCTTGACACCACTATCAGGCATGACGTTGAAGTGGCTCCCAGAATAGCTGACGTCATGTAGAGGGGCAGTGCCAAGAGACTTCACGTGCCAGCTCACGTGCCATCTTGCCAATACCTGCACCACAAATGAACAGTTCCCCCGGGTAACACGTCTGCTAGATTTTGCAATCCTCAGTATCTGCTATTGTTGAGTTTTTCGGCCATACTAGCTGTATTATGTGCTGTACGCCTCTCCTTCTCGTCTTCACAAGCTGGCCAACGAGGGCCACCAGGAACTGGTACGAAAGCCAGGCACAGCAATACTGCAAGTATACGCGCATATGTTTCTTTATTGTTTCTGCCTCAGGCGTCATAACCGGTATTCTACGAAACGCTTGTCGGTCCAATTAACCGCAAGTATCAGAGAACAGTCGCCGTACTAGGAGTATAACAGCGCTGCGCATAGCTAAGTATCAAAATCTTCTGTCTCCTGTTCTTCTGATTCCCATCTGGTGCTTTCTTATTTCCGCAAGTCTATGCTGTGATGGTTTATCCTTTATGAGACACCTTAACGTCTGTCTTGTTCAATTTCTCCCAGGCTGCCGGTTTTCACTAAGAGATTTGTTGTCATCTCATTCTCACGCTAACCTCAAACTTGGAGTTGTCAAAAGGCAGCGGGGATTTTCTCACAGAAAGGAATAGGGTTCTCTGTATTTCACATGGAATTCGTCCTGCTATCACGCCAATACCGAGGCTTGTCGTTCTAAGCCTCTCTGATCGAAATGGAGGGTGGATGGATATTGTCCTTTTCGTACCCCGCGTTTGCTGTTTAGGTATTTTGGAAAACAATGTCCGGAACATGCATGAAGGCGCAATGACAGGGGTATTCATCCTTGACGCAGACTATCCGGATCTATGGAAACCCCCGCATATCGTGCTCGGATTCGTTTTTATTGCAGGATGCTTCGGCCGCCTTCCCAGAAATCATCCAAGCGCCGCTAGCGTTCAGAGGCATATGTCAAAACGATGTACCGGGGCAGTTGCTCTTCGTATTCCATTGGTCAGAAAGGCAGCATTCACTCGAAATGGATTCGGAAAGTTCTATGGCCGCGACAAGAGCAGTACATCGACTGATCAACAACCTACAGCGCTACCGGCAGCCACAAGTCCTCGTGACTCTTAGATACGGACGGATTCCAACCAGAGGATTGGCTGGGTACTGCTCGTCGCCGTCACCCTCCCGGAATGGTTCCTCTTTCAACGGTTTCCCCTGGGGATCTATAACTTGAACACCAATGATAGGTCAAAGTGGCATACATAGCACACCAACAGCATTGTAACTACATACCTCGGAGCTTATATTCTGCTCAACACCAGACACAAAAACGAAAAAGTGGCCGTGAAGGTGTTATGCACAGACGGAGCACGTCGGCGATGGAGCTTAATACACATATTGGTAGATCAGCTGGACGTTACTGACCTACTCTGACCGAGGAATTGAAGGTTGATAACGCCCTTTCTATTGCTTGTGAAAATCTGGAAAGGTAGAATAATATCTATATGAATACCTGTGCTTACGATGCAGACCAGGTAAGTTTGCGAGCACTTTCTGCAATCTCTGAAGATTTCTTTCAAACGGAATAGTGCACTCAAGATGAAAAGTGTTTTATTGCTCTGTATTCTTCCTTTGACACGAGCTGCTCCAGCTCGGAGAGCCACGGGTCCCACAGTTGCTATTGCTTCTCCCTCAGCTACCATCATTGGATCCACCACTGGCTCAATAGATACTTTCAATGGCATACCTTTTGCCAAACCCCCAACAGGCTCATTAAGACTCAAAGCTCCTGAATCCCTAACGTCATCGATGGGTACGGTAGTCGCTACAGGAACCCCGAAAGCCTGTCCCCAGTTCTTTTTCAGTGTCGATGCAAGTGAATTCCCCACGAATGTTCTTGGAGAACTACTGGATACACCACTCTTCCAAACTGTTACCGATGCCGGCGAGGACTGTCTCACCTTAAATGTTATACGGCCCTCTGGGACTAATGCATCCTCAAAATTACCTGTTCTATTTTGGATATTCGGAGGCGGCTTTGAGCTCGGTTCGACCCAGATGTATGATGGAGCGTCGCTTGTGGCAGATTCCGTGGTTCAAGGCAAGCCGATCGTGTTTGTTGCCATCAACTACCGAGTAGGAGGATTTGGGTTCCTTCCTGGCAAAGAAATCCTAGCAGATGGCTCCGCAAACCTAGGACTATTGGATCAGAGACTGGGATTGCAATGGACGGCCGATAACATTGCTGCTTTTGGAGGCGATCCAACAAAAGTCACCATCTGGGGTGAGTCGGCTGGTGCAATCTCAGTCTTGGATCAAATGGCTCTTTATGATGGAGATATTAGCTATAAGGGAAAGCCATTGTTCCGGGGTGGAATCATGGACTCTGGGAGCATTGTCCCTGCTGACCCTGTCGACTGTCCGAAAGGGCAAGCGGTATATGATACGGTAAGATATACGTTACTCACACGTGTGTTGTTAGTGCTAATATTGAACAGGTTGTGAAGAATGCCGGTTGCTCCTCTGCCAGTGACACACTCGCATGTCTTCGAAGTGTGGATTACACCACTTATTTGAATGCCGCGAACTCTGTCCCCGGACTTCTAAGCTATACTTCCGTCGCACTATCCTATCTACCTCGACCAGATGGTAAAGCCCTAACAGATTCCCCCGAAGTCCTCATTCAAAACGGCAAATACGCCAAAGTCCCCTTCATAATAGGCGACCAAGAAGACGAAGGCACAATCTTCGCCCTGTTCCAATCAAACCTGACCACCACCGCCGATATAGTAGATTATCTTTCTAAAGTCTTGTTCCATGACGCAACCACCGCTCAGATCACTAGTCTCGTAAACACCTATCAAGACATCTCCACAGACGGCTCCCCCTTCCGCACTCTCACCCTCAACAACTGGTACCCGCAATACAAGCGTCTCGCGGCCATCCTAGGCGACCTAACGTTCACACTCACGCGCCGGGCCTTCCTTTCCGTCGCTAACTCCGTGAATCCTGACGTCCCGACCTGGTCCTACCTCTCCTCGTACGACTACGGCACGGCCATCTTAGGAACCTTCCACGGAAGTGATCTACTCCAAGTGTTCTATGGCATTCTGCCGAACTATGCGAGTATAGCGGTTCATGAGTATTATTTCAGCTTTGTGTATGATTTGGATCCGAATAGTAATAGCGGCGGGGCGATGGAGTGGCCGCAGTGGAGTGAGGGACAGGAACTTATGCAGTTTTTTTCTACAAGTGCGTCGTTGCTTAAAGATGATTTTAGAGAGGATAGTTATCAGTTTGTTTTGGAGAACACAGGAGATTTTCATATTTGATGTATTTGGGTAGGGTGGAAGGTCTGGGATTGAGGAAGAGAAGGAACTTGTAACTAGGTCTAGGGCGAGGGTATGATGGAATGAATGGATGCCATGAAAAAACTTATCTGCCATATATTACAGCTTTATGTAGATGCAGTATGATACATTTGCGACAAAAACACCGAGATCTTACAATCCATTTTACCCATGCGTTGACCGAGTTATATCCTTCCTTCCAGTAAGCTCTTTCTCCGCCAGCTGAATAAACGAGAGAACATTCCTTTCTTTTCCTCTTTCTTCTGTTCCTCCTCGAACCTGTCGCCCTTCTCTCCTTTCTCTCCTTCCTCTCCTTTCTTGTTTTTCTTGTCATCACCATTCTCACTCTCTTCTTCAGCCCCAGACTCTCCATCCAGAGCCACTTCCTTCATCCGTTCCTGTTCATCTTCTGTAAGCGGCCAGCCATTTTTCTCTTGACCTGCTAAGAATGGCAGTCGCTTAATAGGCCCCATTGTATCGTGCTCGACTTCTTCTGGCCATGTTTTGGCGTAATAAGCATCAGCCTCATCTGCCCATGCAATTGAAATACCATCGAGAACATATGGTCGAGAGATGTTCTTTCGGAGCCCTTTTACTAGGACGGAATTGATCACGGGGTTCTCCAAAGTATCCCTTTTTTGTTCAGCTGTACTCTCTTCCACGCCAGAGACGGCCTTTGCTGCTTCTATAGCAGCTTTCTTCGCCTGAAGCACTCGTTCAGCCTTGTCGCGTTTGCGAAGCTTGTCCTGTGCCCACAAGAGCTTTTGGCGACGAGCGCGGAGCAATTTTATAGCCTTCGTGATACGATCCTGCTCTTTCTGTTCTCTACGACCATATTGCTGATTCAATGTTTCCAAATTCGCTTCTATCCTGGCCACTTCGCCATCGTTTGCACTCTTAACCATTGCCTCGATCTCAGCCCACTTCTTACTCGCAATTCGATCCATCTCCGCTTGCCGCCTTTCAATGTATTCCTCCCGCACTGCAGCACTTTCTTTTTGCAATGCAAGCACCTTGGCTAAGTCGGCTACTGAATTGGCTTTTTGGTCCATGATTTTTAGTATGCGCTGCTTCCTGGTTATATTTCCCCAGCCAATCTCTTTTGGATCCCAACATAGTTCATGTAGACGGCGGAGTTCGCGTAGTTTTCTGAACGCATTGAGGCCTTGTTGCGGAGATGGGAATGTGACTGCGCAGAGAGGCTTCCAGAGGTCGGGACGGATGGTTGCGGGGACGGACTTTTTGCCAATGAAGGGGAGTTGTTTGATGTCGGAGTCCTATGAAGTCGTTAGGTAAGTTTCTCCCATGAACAATGACCGGAGTCGACATAGCATTGTAATGTTCCGGGTCAATAAGGATAGATGAGAAGACTTACTTGTAGAACAGGGCGGAGGCTGTAGATTACTTGCTTCGTGCTGACCTGACAGAACATGTACAGATGTCTGCCATACTTTATACGTGACTTGCTCGGTATGGACATATTGAAGAGTTGAGGTGATGACGGCACCCTCTATGACCAGAGAGAGTGATGGTTTTGAGTGTTGAAAGGAAAAGTTCGAAGTCAAGGTGAAGGAGGCCCGTGCTCCTGGTTCACGAACTGTTTCCCTGCCTCAAGCCTCGTGAATACGGCGTCCCTAGGTAATTGCTTCCTGGCGAAGACTCGCTATTATTCACGCCTTTTATTATACAAAATCGCAGATCATGATCCCCACGGACAATGTTTGCCGCCAAAATTATAGAGCACTGCGTAATCCGACAACCACCACCTCTCTGAATAAGAATACCGCGGTCTGACTGCTGGCCATACCCAGCTAGACAATAGCTCTATAGAATGGCAGGCCATGGAGTGGGCCCTGGATTCGATAAACTCTCTTTTTCTACGATTCCCCGTGAAAGACCATGGTTGTTGCCATATGTATTTTCCCCTCTAAATTCCTCAAGGCTTTCACTGACCATACGCCCTAGAACCGGAGGCTTAGGCATCTTCAAGGCATTTCCATTCGCAATCTTACACTCGCCTCCAGCTTAAATCGAAAGCGCGGTCAGACCATTGATGATGAAGCAATTCCGTCCACATTGAAATCCCCAACGAAAGTACTCGCTCAGAGGGAGAGTAGGAAGCTTGAACACTCCCGATCCTCCAGTGACCTCAAGTCTTCAGATGAAGTCGCTCGACACAATAGTGGTGCTGCCTCACGTGGAGAGATAGCACCGAAGACTCCTCCGAGACCCTCGCTGACCAAAGGGTTGCGGAGGCGGAGTACTATGGAATGGTCGGGCGCAAGCCCCCTAGCTAGACAGAAAAAGCTAGAGGATGTTACTGGTGGGAGAATGGCAGACACGTTCTTCTCATTACACGTGGAGCACCTTGAGGAGCCCATTTACATCAGCGAGGTGGCGGGGAAAGCTATGAATCCCAACTTCCGGTTCTTCGACCTTAATTCCTGCGGGCCAGGTGTAACACGACTCGAAAGGCTTACCGTGAAGGTCTGGGCACGGAATGAGCATATGAAAGACTGGCAGTATCTCATCGAGTTTACTGTTCAGCTGCGGGCGCTACAGTTTATCGGAAAGTCCCTCGGGAGCTTCCACCACCCCTTACCCCAGAATTGTATCCTTTTCCACATGAATGACGGAATCTATACGAGCTTCACCGATCTTCCAGCTGGGGAGCAATTGCCATTCGTACCTACTGCGGCTCCCAAAGCATCTGCGTCCAAGCCTCTTCCATCATCTTCATACGATGCGTTAATGCGCTTATCTACACTAGATGACTGCATACAGGATGCTTTGGCGACTCGCGACAGACTCGCCGAAGAGATAGAATGCATACTCGAGAAGAACAAAGAATCGCTGTCGACTGTAAATCAGGTACCGGAAGCTGAGGAACGGCTAAGGACAGTGGAACAAGCAGTATCAGCGGAGAAACGACGAGTAGATGTCGCTAGGAGAAAACGTGACGAATTAAAGGCCAGTATTCAATCGCGGAAAGACCTCATGCAAAAGGGCAGGGAGGCACAAGCGAGTGCTGGAAAGGACATGTCGGCAAACGAAGAGACACTTGGAGTGCGAAAAGAGACGGTGCAGAACACCGAAGAAGAAATCAGTGGACAAAGACGACGAATATGCGAAGATCTCCAGTGCATATACCCCATCGAACCAATTTCCGGGAAATCACTTGCATTCACTATCCGCGGTCTCCCATTACCAAATTCGGAATTCGACGATGCTAAAGAAGATGTTGTTTCAGCAGCCCTAGGCTACGTTGCCCACGTTGTACACTTATTGTCACCATACTTGTCTGTTCCTCTTCCCTATCCGGTCAAACCACATGGATCGACCTCTCTTATCGATGACCCACTGTCCATGACGAATGGACCAAGGACTTATCCCCTATTTATGAAACAAGTGGTTCGATACCGATTCGAATATGGCGTTTTCTTACTTAACAAAGACATCGAGATTCTAGCTAATTCTCTGGGTCTAAGACTAATTGACGTTCGACACACACTACCAAATCTGAAATACTTACTTTTCGTTGCCACGGCTGGAAAAGGGGATTTGCCAGCGCGGAAGGCGGGCGGTATCCGAGGTCTACTCAAGCAAGGTGGCCCTCTATCGCGGACGGGCAGCATTGAGAGCGCGATCGACAGTACAGACGGATCTATTGATGGGAAAAAGGAGGCTCTTGCTGATATGGGTAATGGACAGAAGAAGCATGATGACTTGAAGAGTAATGGAAAAGCAGTCTCGGCATATCAGTCACTGCAGAGGAATGCTGTGTTTCAGGGAAGCAAGTTGAGGGAAGTGGAATAAGTTCGAACGTTTAAAGGTGACTACGTCCTTCTAAGGGGCACTTGGAATTGTATGTAAAGTATTAGTAGAGCTCGTATTCTGACTGATGTGAACTTCCAAACCAAAAGACTTTCCAGTGAAGTGTCCGACCGGAAGGAAGACTGTATCGGAGTAGCGTATGCGTTCCCCAGATCTGCAGTCCAAGCTTCTATTACTTTCCAGGTTTATCACAGAAGTCCAATATGAATTATGTTTAACTACAAAACTCAAATTGAAAACACATGCATATCTAGGACTTGAACTCGAATGAATCGAAATAGTGGTGAATTGCTGACAAGGTCGTGTGCTCTTTACTTAGCGCTTCGATTGGATGACGATGCTTACTTACATCGTTAGGTCTTGGCCTGTAATCTCTTTTTGGGGCCACCGCAATTTGATGACAACCCCCGAACCTCCAAGAGTCTCCAGCTCTCCGTCGCGATTCTGAACTCTTCTGAAAGAAAGAAACAATGGCACAGTCTGCACTCGAACCCTTTCCACCCTTGTACACTTCTCACCAATTTGTGCGCAGTGAAACCATTCGGCATCAGACCAGCGACACTCGCCGGCGACGGAAGTCCAGCGGCCTCGGGGATGATGTACCAGGAGACAGCAATGTTGCTGCATTCGCGACCCTTTCGCCTACAACGCCTTCCCCAGCCCTCTCCGTAAGGCCCCTTTGCTCTTTGGCTTCAGCAATTGATCTCAATCTAAGCCATCTGCTCACATATCATCGCAGCGCTCACCTTCCGACAAACCCGCCCGGCGATCGAAGAGACGGACAATCAAAAGAGCCTTACGGAGGTGGAAGAATTTCTCCTTCAAGCATACTTGGGTCAACCCTCTCATAATCTGCCTGGTAGTCGTGGCTCTTTACCTAGTCAACCCCTCGCCCTCAAATCCTATATCTGCCCTCCTCTTCCTTTCCTACCCCCTTCCGCACGCCCCGGGGTCCGATACTCCAATCCAGTATGGCAAAGGTGCAAGAGATTTTGCCTTCGTTGGCTTCTATATCATATTTCTCTCATTTACGCGCGAGTTCCTCATGCAGCGCGTTATTCGGCCCATTGCCATTCGGTGCGGTATTCGATCGCGTGCGAAGCAGGCCCGGTTCATGGAGCAATTCTATACGGCTGTATACTTTGGTGTATTTGGACCATTCGGGCTGTGGGTGATGTCAAGGACACCCATCTGGTATTTCAATACGACTGCCATGTATGAGGGCTTCCCGCACAGGACTCACGAGGCAGTTTTCAAGGCATATTACTTGCTTCAGGCTAGCTACTGGGCTCAGCAGATGATTGTGCTCCTCTTAATGCTGGAAAAACCGCGCAAAGATTTCAAAGAACTTGTCGCTCACCATTTCATCACCCTTGCTCTTATCTGGCTGAGCTATCGATTCCATTTCACATATATGGGTCTTGCTGTGTACATCACCCATGATATTAGCGATTTCTTCCTTGCAGTAAGTTTGTCGTAGTGAGGAAACTCTTTCCGCCAATTGCTGACACGTGTTATGCAGACTTCTAAATTAATGAACTACGTTGATGCCCCGTTCGTCGGACCCTATTTCGTCTTGTTCATGTGTATATGGACATATCTACGGCACTTTATCAACCTACAGATCCTCTACTCCATCTTCACCGAATTTGCCACAGTCGGTCCGTTTGATCTGAATTGGGAAACTCAACAATACAAATGCTCGCTAAGCCAGGTCATCACCTTCTCGCTACTGGCAGCGCTGCAAGCCGTGAATCTATTTTGGCTGTTCTTGATCTTTAGAATCGCTTACAGATTCATTGCCAGCTGGGGCGAAGAGATCGATGATGAGAGGAGCGAATATGAAGAAACTGAAGATGAACTGGCTGTGGAGGACGAGAGAAATGAGCAAGACATTAAGATTGCCAAGGAAAAATTGGAGTCGAGAATGAATGGCAGCGCAAACGGAACTGCAAATGGCAATACGAACGGAAAAGTGACTGGACAGAAGGGGAGGAAATTGAGTCAGGCTGCTATAAGAGCGGTCACCGAAGCTGGAGGAGATCTCAGTGAATCGGATCCAACCCCCCAAGTTATGGTAAACGGAGAGCCGCTGCCGAGGACACCAAGTCCCAGTGGAGAAACGAAAGAACCCGATACTATCGGGTCTCGATTACGAGAACGCAAAAGCAGAAGATGAGCTCGCTCCAAACTCTATCCGAGTTTCTTCTCTTCATTTTGTATAGGGTCCTGCATATATTAATTTCAAGATTCGTTCCTCTACTTTATATGCAAGGGGGTTTCTTTAGAAGATCACTCGCTTCAACGCTAGATGAGAACCAGTTTTGTAATTTTTCTCCACCTTATTTACCGTGTCTTCCATTTCCTTCGACTGTATAACTATCGTGTTCTTTTCATGCGCCAATTTCTTGCACCTTGAGTATATCCAGCTTGATGTGCATGGTCCCTGGTTGATTAACACCTTTGTAATCTTACATTCGCTTGCTTCTTTGGCTCCAGATCTACTGGACTACTTTCCCTTTTGGGGGAAATGAGGTGCATATGAAAACCGAATTCAAGGCTACTTGCCTGGTACCACTACTTTAGGAGACTATGGCTAGGCATATCAAAGTCATTTAAGATGATCAAGAACAATTAAATACAACATTTGACGCAAAGAACTGGTTTCATTTTTACCTGCCACCACATCAGCTCCTTCAACTCCCTCCGCCACCCCCTCCTCCACTCCGCTCCGCCTGCCTCTGCCTCTTCTTTTTTAAGACCACACACGCACTTGTCACAGCCACAAGCTCATTCAACTCCCGACTATCCAGCACGAAACTACCGCCCATGACGAAGCAGCCCCACCATTTATTCCCAAACTTTCCGATCTCGACTTTCTTCTCGCCCGGCAAGACTTTATACAGCGTCATAGTATGCGAGTGGAACATGGAATCCATTTCCCATCGATAAGGCTGAGAATTCACGGTGAAGAGTTCGGTTCTCCGTCTCCATCTCTTGTGGGTAAAGCTTACACTATGAGAACTATGCTCAGAGTCCTCGGGGAAAGTAAGAGTTGCGGTGCCGAAAGAGGTCCAGGGGTGCGACCATGATGCCAGGTGCGCCCCGTCTGTTGCGTCTGTGATGGAGTATTTGAGACCGATCCAGTTGGCTTTGGTGATGTTGAAGCGGGGGTGCGGGTTGTGATCTTTCATGACTTTTTTGATGGAGTCTTTGTAGCTGTCACTTAGACCTGTGTAGGGGACTGAGGACATTGACTCTGTGAGGTCGAGAATCGGGATTGTTTTTGTGAAGCTGTTATGGGGTGTTACCCAGAAGACGCGATTAGGTTTGAATGGGGCTGCGTCGATTGGGAGTGCATCGGTTATGCTGTCCCGGGGTGAGGTGATGTAGTCATCCTCTGAGGAAGGTGTGTGTGGATACTTGGTGGAGTGCCGTTGAGTAAGGCCCGTTTCGTTAGTGGAAAAGGAGGTGGATTGAGTTGTTGTGGCTAAATCTTGGAGAGGGACTGCGGTGGACATGTTGGAGCTTGGAAGAACAGTCGATTGAAGATAGAGACAGTAAATAGAAATTTGAATCTTGGGTCTTCTGAAAAGGCTTGAACACACTTTGAAGCATAGGCCTTTTGAAGTGTCTTCAAGCCATATTTATATTCATCTTTCATCTGCTAATGCCACGCCACAAGGCTATTCCACCGTCGAGAGACCACGCTTCTTCACGAGCGAGAAAGGCGGACCTTCACAGAGGCATTTAATGGTTGGATCTACACTCCGTAATTGGTCGCTGTGATAACGATTATGCCTGAGGTTGAACCGACAAGGCGTCCTGGGGATCAGCCTGACAGCACGGACCTTCGTATTTCGGATTTGATATTCTACGGCACAGCCTCATTTTGCCAAGAATAGTTCACGTGAGTGGCGGCTTAGAGATTATGTAAGGTTCCTGGTGGTGGGGCTACCGACTGGGTGGTAGGTCACGCTAAGCGAGCTGCCATAGACAGATGGTCAGGGACCACATGGACTACAAAGCAAGTAAACTAGATGAGTTCTGTCTAAGTAAAATGTATATATATAATAAATTACAGTAAAAAGTATCAGATAAATGGGTCGCATGGTGTAGTTGGTTATCACGTCAGTCTAACAATTAACGTGTTGTGCACTGAAGGTCCCAAGTTCGAACCTTGGTGCGATCAAATTATTTTTTCTTTTTGAATTTTCAGTACCATGTAGAAAGATCAACTGAATTCTATCCTATACATACTCTATAAAGATTCCTTGTAGCGATTGCAGTAGCGGTGTCATTTCAAAATAGTTTTATTTATTGTATCCGGTTACTTTCTTGATCCTACCATTCTAATCATTGTGCTTGAAACACCACCATCTTCGAGTACGTTTGCTTACTTCGAGCATCGTTGCCCTCAAGCATGTCCACGAAACTATTCATTTTAGAAACCGAATTATCCCCTCTTGATCGAAGCCAACCAGCAAACGGTGCCCCGTCTGTAAATGTACCTTCGACAAATAGGGCAAAACGAGGGGCAAGACGAGAAGCAGGATCCTGTTTCGTAGCTTCAAGGCAGTATGCATTAGGGATTCTACCGTTAGCTTTGAACTTTTCCTCAGTGATTAGTTCGGGTCGAACTTGGACAGGTGCCTTTTCCTCCAGGTGACCCCTGGTGGTAGGTATAATAATCTGATATAAGAGAGGCAAAACGATTGGATGAAGCTATTCCAGCAATAATCTGGCGAGAGCCTGGCTTCTACTTCGAGGCCATAGCACAACTCATTGACCTTAGGAGTGTATCTTTTGACTCTAGAAACAACTCTCTGCCGGATGACACTTTCGTAGTATGCCCGAACGCTTAAGTTTGGAGAAAACTTTAATTCGTAAAATCGTCGTCTTAGACTAGCATAGTATCGTTGGGCTAGAGGATTGAGCGAATGAAAGATAGATGGATCTTGAGGTTCGACCTGGATTTTGTTGGGCCGTTGGTAAAGAGGCAACGCCACGTTGAGGTGTTTTCCTGCGTATGGCGCAACTCCATTTTCCGGCAGGTATTTCAGGAGGGCGTTTTTGGTAAGTGTTTGCAACATGAGAGAACACCACATCTCAAGAAGATTGAGCAGGTTTGGGTCGTCACTATCGACTTCGGCTAAGAAAACGAAGACTTCATCCACTTTGAAGTTTTCATGTTCAATCCCTCGGTCCCATACAAAGTAGTGCAAGCTCGGGTTCTGCGATCTATAATCAGGGTCTCGATGGCGGAGGAGTCGAATTGGGACCTGAATGCTTTGCCCAACATAGAGAAAGAAGATTGTTGGTTCCACCTTGCGCCATAGTATGTGTAAGTATACGGCTTTCTTTGGTACTCTCCCTGGATTTTTGGCTCCGATTGAGAGCAGACTGAAGAGCAATTAGTACATAATTTCTAATAGATAACTTAGCAACCATTTTGACTGACTTGGCTAGCGAATAATCCCCACATTCCAGGACTTCGCGTGCCTCTGGCAGTAAAAATTCCATAAAGTCAACTTGTGATTCCTTATAACGTCTTAGATCAGATCCGTAGACTTCTGAATGATAGTCTTCAACGCATCCCAACATATGTCGGAGAACTTCCTTTGGTTTAAGATGTACGAATGGGCCCTCAGATTCAGTATCGCTTGATTTATTGACCATGTCTTGGTATCTCAACTGCTGGGAATGGTGTGCATACTTCAATCGCTTAGAGGGAACTGATTTTCTTGAGAAGTACTCTGATGGCCGACCTTCTTGATACGGGATCCAGAAGTAGGAGGTTTCCGCTTCATTCTCTTCCTCTGTCTCTTCCCCGCGATCTTCCCCTCCATCATCTTCCCACTTATTAGATTTCGAACCCTAATTTTGCGTATTGTATTTCGCCGCTTTATTATTGAAGGGCGACTCGAGATTTTGTGCATTAGTGAGATACCCGAACGATGAAGTGGTGCCTGGACCAGTCCATACCATCGGGCTCTTGCCTAGCGCTCCGATATAGTGAAAGCCAGGTGTTGTTGCACGAAGGCGATACCTCCTCCACCGTTTTGGACAATCGCTGTCGATGTCTGAGCTTGCTGAAACATAACTTATGCCATCTTCAAGTCGCTGTCCAGAAAATTCTAGACATTTTGTTAGATCTCAAACAAGGATGTTTTTACGCCACCTAAAGAAGAGTTTGATAAAGCTCAACCACGCGCAAGTAGTAATTATATTCAAAACTCTCATTTATAGTTAATTTCATTAAATAATGTAACAGCGTTACTTTAATTTTGCGATAGGTTCTTGTTAGTTTAGTTTCTTTAGTTCTAGTACGCTTTAAGTTAACATTAACTTATTGCGCACTAGGTAGAAGTAAAAATGCGCTATTTAATTAATCTTCCTACAACACTTTCTAACACTCTTCTTTATTAATACTACTACCTTTAACACTAATATAGCAAACACCTGCCCCTTACTAATGCTTATCAAACTTCGTGGAGTGGATGGGTTGAAGCTTGAGATTGGTATAGGAGTAGTGAAGCGATGGTTGATAGGGTGACTGTGTGAGCAATGGTTCAGCTAAGTGAATTGTTCAACAACTTACCGCGTAGTCCAACGTAGAGTCCTTTGTTAGGATTATCGCGAAAATCACCTTGAGTGGTATGGCTTTTGCTGATCTGTGAAGAGCCTGTTAGCTTAAGAACTAAGCTCTGAGAAGAAAAGTGCTCTAAAAAGAACCGCTCTGAGGAGATGAGTTCTAGGGTGAGAAAAGCTTTGGAGAGAGGAGAGCTCTGGGGAGACAGCGGCCCTGGTGAAAGAGGAGCTCCAGAGAGCTGTACTCTAGGAGACCTGGTCTCTTCCAAGGTTGTAAGGATCTACCCAATGCATTTGCCAGCGTTTTGCTGTCCGTGGCCCGAAAATGGGAATAGCAATCCCGGACTTTCGCATCCCTACGAGCTGGTTAGTGCCCAATTTCAGGCCCTCTCCTGCTGCTCAGGGACAAAATCAGAAACGATCAGGACGGCTCAAACGTGCTCAGCCACAGCTCAAGCTGCTTACTTATAGCTTATGTAACACCTAAGTGTAAATCAATTTCATCCGGAAAGAGCTTTATACGAGTAGATTTCACTCTATTATCTACCGCTATTTTTATGGTTTCAGGTGACCGGGCCGAATCCTATGAAGGATTCTGAAACGTTCGCAGAGAATGGGGGCTGAACGCCAAGTCCAATGGGATCCATGGATTCCTCGATGTGGCTGTAGTTAAGGTGCATATCGTGGGGCTTGGAAGCTGCGGATTTGTGATTTTCGTTATTGCTCGAGGCAGAGTCTCTTGGATTCAAATGCGTTCTTTCTGTCTTTCGATGTCCTACTCAACGGCTGGGTCTCTTCTCCTACCTTTAGTCCTACTTTCAACGACGATCTTCGGCTTCGAGTCACGGACACCAGGCAGCCATTTGGGATGAGTTGACCAATTTCACGATATCAACAAACCTGCTTTTTCTGACACTTTTTCTAATCAATCTCAATAACCGCAATCATGTCTGCCCGAGGAATCACTGTCCATGACTACATCGCTATGGACAACATGCGAGCACTCTCAGACAACTGGCGTTTGCGATCAATACGGTGGCTTTTGAAGTCCCTCTTCCCAAGCGCCTTCGCTGAATTCAACAATCCGCCATGGTACATCAAACCGCACAGCTACACGCCTCTCTCGAATCCACAGACTTCGATACGGCTCATAAAGCTTCAATCGCCGCAACCAAGGAAGTGGGAAGAAAAAGAGCAGACCGTCGTTATCAACGTGATAGAAGTCCCTCTTGATGAGTGTCCTCAATTCACCGCTATTAGCTATTGCTGGGGAGACCCTAAGCAGATGGCAAAGATTATATGCGACGGTTGTGTCATGGTCATCACACGCTCCCTTCACGAAGCGCTTCTTCATTTCCGAGGTCCGGAGGAACGCTTAGTATGGGCGGATGCCATCTGCATCAATCAGGTCTCGGATGAGGAAAAGACCCAGCAAGTGCGTCTTATGCGGCAAATCTACGAAAAGGCAAGCTCAGTGGCTGTATGGCTAGGCGAGCAAGCTTCGTATAGCGATTATGTTCTTAATCTCTCTGAAGCATTCGGCTCAGCGCTTCGCCAGATTACCGAAGACAACCAAAATGGACAAGAAAGTGTTGATTTCGAGGACCCAGCAGTTCAGAAGGCGTTACTTACACGTCTGCCGTTGTTTAGCGATATTGGTTGGAGCTCCGTTGGCCAGTTTCTCCAAAGACCGTGGTTCTCCCGTATGTGGGTAATACAGGAGGTGGCCGTGGCTCCAGATGCTACGTTACATTGTGGAAATGCATCGACTTCCTGGAATACGTTCTCGGGTCTCTTGCAGTTCATGCTCACAGTGGGACTACTAGAAAGCCAACCAGACAACCATGTTGAAAAGGTTGCAGCGTTGATGAAGACGCGGGAGAACTTCCAGAAGAACATCCAGGACGATTTCTTAGTCATGATGTTAAGACATAGACCATGTCAGGCAACTATCGGAAAAGATAAGATCTTTGCGCTACAGGGTATCACAGATTTTCCGTTGAGTCCCGATTACTCACGATCTGACGAGGATGTATTCATGGACGCAGCAATTGAAATGATGTTCCTGGATCGAAATCTGGATATCCTGAGTGTTCCTCGTGGGCGGTATGGAAGGGAAAGAGATCTTCCCTCATGGGTCCCTGACTGGACAGATATCCCTTTTGTCTCCTCTTCCATCCCACGCGCTCCAAGTGGTGAAGCTAGTAATCGAGATCCAGGTTTCCATGCCGCTGGAGAAGTCGAAAACTCCATCTTCTTACCACGACTCTCGGAAGACCGAAGAGTGTTGACGGTACGAGGTCACATCGTCGACGAAATTGTTGAAGTTGCGAAAGCAGTGGAAAGCCTCGCATGGGGACAGTCGGCCAGCGAGATAGTCTACAGCGATTGCTGTTTCTACAATGCGTTAGTAACATGGGAGAAAGTTGGGCAAGCCCGGTCAAAGAAACCTTATGTCACCGGAGAAGACATGCTAGATGTGTACTGGCAATCCCTACTTGCCGGCAAAGCTTCCGGAGAGCTTGATGTCCACCGACATACATTCCAAGAATGGGAGAAGTCTTGGTCGATCTGGTGGTATCTTTTCAAACTACCTCTACCAGCTGATTCGATCATTTGGTGCTGTTGGGCTTCCGGCATGATTTGGCTGTCGATTATGTATCTGAAGCATTTGACCTCTGGATGGAAGAATTCTACACCGAGCAAGCCGAGGAAGGACATTCAGGTATTCAAGAGGTCGATCTCTAATCGACGCCTCATCAGGACAGCGAAAGGTTATGTTGGACTGGCCGCGAATGCTGCTCAGATAGGTGATGAGGTAGCGTTGGCCACTGGAGGTAGAGTTCCCATTATTCTTCGACGAAACCAGAAGAACGACGGGAGAGATTGGCATTTCGTTGGGGATACGTACGTTCATGGGATGATGTTTGGAGAAGCTTTCGATCGCGCAAGCTGTCACAACATCAGTATTGCATAAGACTACCGGGTCTCACTTCGTTCTTGTTCGATCCCCACTCTCCTCATTCGCGAGTCCCATCATTAGTTTATGGCGGTCATCACCTGTTGGACTTAATCAATCACAGAGGCATTACAAAACTCATTTGAATGATTAAGACTGTGATCTCGTTGCATTGTCATACACGTCATGTACCCGCTGAACGTCTAACTGAAATGGAAGGATGAAAAGCACAAACAATAAACAGAAAAGAGAGAAACCACTACAACAACAAGGCAATAGCAAAATAGCAAACAATAGCCCCAAGACCGTATATCAGCATTGCAGACCCAACGCGCCCGCCCCAGCAGCAGATTCCGATTAAAGACAGAGAAGACAATTACTGAACATGATCGGAAAGTTTCCGGAGAAAGTATGCCAAAGGCCCGTCAACAAACGCCTTCATTGACTTGTCATATACGCCCGAAAGAACAGATCGAAGATAGACAGGACGAAAAGTTCGTGAGGATAACAGACGAGCCCAGTACGCCGGTAATGCCTTGAAGATGTTTCTAAGTCCTTGATAATGCAGACAATGGGTTGGATATCAATATGCGCGATCCATCATGATTTTGTACGAGTCAACGATGCGGTTCCTACGCTCCCAATTCTCCCACTTGTTTTTCTTACTCCGCTCTTGCTGTCGGTGCTCCTTCGAGATGGGCTAGATCGTTGTTTACCAACGCTAATGTCACCGCGTCCGCTCGTCACATTCTTCCCTGAGGGTGTCTTCGGCCTCGAAGTGTTGATGCCTTGGTTTTCAATGTCGCTCTCTTCGTTAGTCATGTTCCACGCGGTCATGGTGGTTGTCGACGTGGTGGTTGTGCAGCTGACTGCGCGTCGCTTGTCCTTTGAATTTGGTGAGCGTGAGGCAGCCCGTCTTGCCAACATTCGCAACTGAAATTCTTCTTCACTCTCCGATTCGCCCTGAGTATAGCGTTGAATTGAAACAATCTCGGCGTCCGGTTTCACGAACGGTTCGTTTTCGTTTACTCGATGCGGGGAATGATGCCTGCTACTCGTATTTCCATAAAGCTTGCTCGTTTTACGTGGCTGGCCTGGCGTGGGTGCAGGAAGATTTTCCTCCTGGACGCCGAGATGACTCCCTGAGTTGCTCTGTTCGTTCGATTGGATCTCTCCAAGGGCAGGGCGTTTCTGAGAACCATTTGGTGGAGTGAATGTTTGACCATTGCTGGCAAGCCTTTGCTTGTGCGAAGACTTCGTAGGAGTCGACGGCATGTATTCTGCCAGTCTAGCCTTCATCGAATCCTCATGCCACCACTCGCGGAAGGTACCTTGATTGAGATGAAGCCAGTGCTGTTGAGGTCCAACGACCATTCCAGGACGCATGAATCGCATGTAGGCGATGATTTCATTCGCAGTAAAGCCATGACGGTAGATGAGATAGGCTCCGATGAGGCAACCCGTCCGGCCTAATCCAGCTTTGCAGTGCACGGCAATGCCCTTCTTCATCACCGTGATCATCTCATGTGCGAGATTGATAAACTTTCTCACGAGCGCAAGAGGAGGACATGTTCCGTCGTCGAAGATCATGTCTAAGTGCTGAATACCGAGAGCCGTAAAATATGATGGAGAGTACAACTCAGAATTCAGCCGTACCACAAGACCGATGTTTCGAGCTGAGAAATGTGATAGCACGTTCTTGAATGGCGACGGAAGAGCTGATCGCTGGACATCGGCAATTGTCCTAGGGAGGATAGAGTACATTGGGGATGATTGTGGGATCACATGCGTTGGCTGATGTTGAGGAGAAGCGAAGGCGAGGAAATTCGGGGTGACCCAGTTGAAGTCACCATTGTCTACGCGCTCAAATTTCTCGTATCTGGTTAACGTCAGTGTTAGTCTATCGAGATGGAACGAACAAGCATACTCTTCTAGGCTAAAATCTTTTAAACCGACAAGCCCTTCTTCTTTGGCTTTCCATACCCCGTACACGACGTCCTGTATGTTGAGAACATAGTCGGCCTGGCTGTAACCCGCGTCTCGAAACGGCATACAAGGTGGATCCATTTGTGCGATTGGCGCTAGGGCAAGATGAGGTGGCCACGATTGTATAAGAACCATGTAACAGGCCAGTATACAAGCAGCATTCGCCCGGCCTAGATGAATGTGAGTAGGCAAATCGAATCTACAGATTCAAGGTTACTTACTTCTCGAGTCTGCATTACTCCAGAATACCACTCCCCTCTCCTCGTTCGCTGGATCCCCGAGCACTTCATGCAGCTGAACTGCAAATCGATACAGGTGACCGATATGAAGTGGCCCAAAATCCGCATGGAAGGCATTATATAGAAGGTGCTTGTCAATGGAGAAATAGACTGGAGGATGAACTTTGGGACCGCTTGTAGGAGCAGTTGTGGCACCCGCCTGTGCTTTGGAAGATCGCTTGCTTGGAGAGCGGCTCTGTCGAGGGTAGGGGAATGGGGTATGCGCATCGGGAGGATGAGTATAGGAAGCCAGGTAGAGTCGGTCTATAGGACAGTTGGTTTAGTATAAGAAAGTGTCAAAAGGTTTAATGTTTTGTTTATTGTTGTTGTTTGGGTACGTACCTTGTATGTACTCGATGACCTGTCCATAGCTGGTTGCCGTTGGCATCTTGCCTTCAGCAGCCTTCTTGGACTGCGTAGACAACATCTAGAAGGCGCGACCGTTGTACCTTGTGCGTATTATAAGCGATGGACTTTACTTGCCAATACTCAGGGGAAGAGTAGCAACGATGGAGAGCAACAGGATGCGGATGTTGAGTGGTGACGATGGGGTGCGAATGCGAAAGAGGTGTTGGGGGCTATTGTTGCGGTCGCCGAGCTCTCTCAAGCGCTTCACCGGCTGCCAGTTAGGAATAACTGTAAGGATGCAGTGCGATTGAAGTGGTGTGTGTGGGCAGAAACGGGACGGGGAGTGAAGTTATTCAACTCCCCAAATGTTGTTTACTATCAAAATAATGCTAGCCCAAAAGCGGAATGGCACCCGTGCACGCACTCGGTCTCTCGGTTACCATGCGCAAGGGACGTTTCACTGTGCACCACCGCCACTCTCTCCTGTTTGGCTGAGAATGTGGCAAGCCTCTCTTCAGGTGGGCGTGGGCATACTGCGGTGATCTTTCTGAAGCTCAGGTCCCTTCTCCAGACGACATTCATCGTTTCGTATTGACTGCCTCAAGACTTCCAAGGTTCTTTACCCTCCGGGCATCCACTCCACTCGGAGCCAGTTTGAGTTTGCGAGGAGCCATCTCGTCACATCTGCTTCATGTCTTGACTTCCTCATAAATATCCACCATCATTCCAGGCATCAACACATCGTGCAACCTTGGGTCTAGCACTCAGACATCTGTCTACCATTTCTTCTCCATACCTCCAAAAAGAAATATTCAAAAAGTGCTTAGTCATATCTCCTACTTTCAATTGACTTATCCATCTTCCATCTCCAGTATTATTTCACGAGCATTGGCATTGCATAAAGATTGTCGAGCAAATCTCGTGAAAGCCTTCTTTCCTCGACTCGAAATCGTGATGATCAGGAGGGGTCGCACAGAAGGCTGGCTGACGCTGCCTGTGACTTCGGCTTTTCGGCCGTGGGCCGAATTTCATGGTGCTTCCTTCAACGGTGTACATATTGGACCAATCCCGCGGTTTGAACATCGAGGTTCCACCGTGATAGCAGAGCGGAAGTTGGTTGGTGGGGAAGAAGACGCTCTCATACGCGTCCCCCGAGACCTCATACTGTCTCTGCAAAGCGTTAACGTGTTTGCCAAAGCCGACAGGCATCTCAAAGAAGTCCTTGACGCTTTGGATGATTTCGGACGGGTAGCAGATTCCCTTGCAACTTTGCATAACAGTATCTAACGATTTGTTGCAGACAACCAGAGGTGCTGTGTTAGTATTTCTACTAATGCAAGCAACAATCTCTTGCCCATATGTCGAAAATGTAGGAGTACTAAACCCTTTGACTAAGTACAATCCCCAACCTAACTCTCATTTGCCTGAATTTACCCTGTCCCAGTTACATTAAATTTCTTCCGGACGAGCTCCTCCCTACATTTTGGACCGAAGGGGAACAGGAACTCTTGGAGGGAACCACGTTGAGGCCGGCAGTCCGAGCAAAGCTGAACAGCCTGCTGCGCGAGTTTGAATTACTCAGAGTCGCCACTGAGAACATTGACTGGTGTGCTAAGTACTGGTGGGATGACGAAAGAGGTCTGGTTACCTTTGAAGACTGGATGCAAGTCGATGCCATGTACAGGTCACGTGCTTTGGAGTTCCCTGGGATAGGAGATTCTATGGTACCATGCGTAGATATGGCGAATCACGCGTCCGGCGAGCGTACAGCTGCGCTTTATGAGACTGACGAAAATGGTAACGGGCTGCTCCTGTTGCGTGACGGTAGAAAGTTTGGCAAAGATGAAGAAATCACAATAACGTGAGTCAAGTTGACTATCTTTCGCTCTCTTAACTCACCTTTGCAAACAGATATGGCGATGATAAGGGAGCTTGCGAGATGATATTTTCTTATGGCTTTATTGAAGATTCAACAATATCCGCTAAGGAATTGTTTCTCGACCTCAATATCCCCGATGATGACCCTCTCAGGGCGGCTAAGCTTGCTGTATCCACTGCAGCTCCAGGGTTCCGCATCTTTGAAAAGGGGGGCAGAACAGATTGGGAAAGTGATTTCGTATGGTTAGTCTGTATCAATGAAGAAGATGGACTTGCATTCAATTTCCTGCAGACTAACGATGGGGAGAGAGAACTAAGATCCTTTTGGAAAGATGGCGAGCTAGAAGACACCTCGAAACTGAAACAGCTCCTTCAAGTGGAACCACTGTGGGACGTGTACCGACTCCGCGCAGTGTTCTTACTGCAGAGCCGAGTAGAAGCGCAGCTCCAAGCATTACAAGAGACGGGTTTCTCCGAGAGGGAGACTGGTATCAGAGAGACGCCGTGGCAACTTGCGGGGCGGCTCCGCAGACTGGAACTGGGATTACTGGAGAAGGCTGGAGAAGACCTTGAAGATCAGGTATGATTCTAGCATGCTCCAGACCCCAACTCAATCTTTCATTTCCTGAAGATCTTCGACTTTCAAAGCCAGCCACTTTAATTGCGGCTTAAAAACTTTCCGAATTAATACTGATACATTTCATCATGAACAGAAGATGGGTCTTCTTCAGTCGGAAACTGTAAGACGGTATCTAGGGATCTCAGTTGAAATCGAAGCCGACGAAGACTTCACCTGAGATGCAATGCGAGCGAGGAGAGCCGTTCGCAACGATCTTCTACTTTTTTAATGAGATTGAACTTCCCGTCTTTCAAAACACATGGGAGCTGGATAATAGCGCTGATATCTAATCTACAATCAATCCCAACAATCGAACACAGGCGATGCATCAGGAAAACCTCAGGGGTACATGACAGGGAACCGTATTATCTGCATGAGGATCACAGTGTTCCTCGACATCTACCGGTAGATCGCTTTTGCTGAGAGTAATTACCACGAGATTTGCGCATTTGCCGCCATGTTGCCAACAAGAACACTCAGGCAGCGGTGTCACCAAGATATGTTAGAAGTGGCGCAAAGTGCAGACGCCAAATGGCATATTCTGTTAACGCTGAAGCCTGAGATGCAAGTGATCCTACATGGGAGAGAAAGATATAGGCGTCAGCCGGTTGGCTTTCCGGAATGCCGAAGGGCGTTATCCAGACTTTATCCCACTCTATACACAAGGACATTTGGAGACGAAATCATCCAAATGCTCTTAAATACTTTCAATCTGCCATCAGGTTTGTTTGTGGCCAACGCTCAGACTTAGTACTGGAATCTGCTGTACTTTGAACAGACTTGGCTGCAATGATAAGAGCACATGGAGCGCAAAGTGCTCTCATGCAGACCCCAGCCACCCAACAGCCGCCAGGATGAGTGATCACGATGGATTTCATTTGTGGCCATGGCCAGGGCTAGGGTAAATCTGCGTCTTCAGCTTCTCGAAGCATGAATAGATTGCGCCAGGCTAGACTTGGGCGCCAAATGCTTGGAATGCTCAATCATGAGAAGCGCCCACTGTAGCACCTAAAGTGGATGGGCAGTATTGTTATTGACAAAGTCATATGGGCAGCAAGCAGGAACACCAAGGCAGATCTCTTGGCAGATCCTTGCCTTGGTACAGGCTGTCCAGAGACGATCGAGGCATCGTCGGATATGGGACTCTACTCGAGATAGAAGTCCATGATGGTTGACGAGCTGGCTTCACGCTAGATGATGAGCGAAGCGCAATCAGATTCGGCGGCCCGATCTCCAGTGCAGTACGAAGGAGCTTGTATTTAGTGTTGCATAAGCA